>CAJDSM010029274.1:8503-23801 GCA_903981925.1 Ostrea lurida
AGGGTCTTCACTCGCATCAACAGTAGCACTATCAACATATTACTTAAATATGATAAAATCATAATCTAGTTTACCTGATACAGAATGCCTCACATGGAAATTAATTAGCCCACTGGCATTGACAGGTTATATTTAGAAAGGGCTTGCAAATGTGTACAGAACACTCCTAATGCCCACTGGGATTCCAACTGGGAATTCGAAAATCCACCTGAGCTGTGCTGTAGAAATACCTCATTTTCATAAAGTGGCGAGAAACTCACCGGTCTTTTAAGACCAGTGCATTGGTGTATGCCCGCGGGCCCAAAACAAGCAAATGATGAAGCATATCAAAGGTGTACTGGCGCATTGCTGTATGCGAGTTTGACAAATCAGATCAACCAATACAGTTCTCTGTTGGGGGACTGTAATATTTAGCAACACAAAACCTACATGTATTAGTATCATATTACTTGTTCTGTAGAATTCTGCCCATAAAACATTATTAGGACGTTGATTATAACTCGAAACTAAGATTATCATAGCCACAATTCTTGATGATTTAGATTAATTTAGATCTAACGGGAGTAGTGTTGTAAAATCGGACAAAATTTATTATCGATTATCGAATTGAATTGGCAGTACACAATCGATTATAAAATTGAATATTTGAACTTCTGGACATGAAATTTTTGCCACATCAGGATACTCTCCTGAGAGTACAAAAACCAAAGTACAGTGACTTCAGATTCAGAGTATTTCCAAATTCCTGTCAGACATGGGCAAAGGTCTGCCAAAACAATAATGTCTTGACAGATTTTTGTATTATTGCCAGTCAAAATGTTCTGACACATTTCCCAAATAGTTGTAATCTTTATGTATTGTCTGCCAATACTTTATTTTGGTAGTCTGGCAGAATTTGAAAAAATGTCAGAACAAAATGTCTTTGCCAACTCCACATTGATTGGAAAGACTCGTCACTCTAAATGCAAACATAAGTTTAAGTATATGATTAGCACATACTAGTTCTGACAGCTTCTCATGAGTATAGCATCTGAAAGTAACAAGTGCGGTCATCGTCTTGATGATATATTAAAGTTAAGTCCCTTATTAATATAAAAACTGAAACCGTTACGGTGAATTATACTATTTCCGGAATAGTCAGCGACAATCGATGTTCAAAATTTATAATAGATTGTCACCAAGTGCTTTTTCGATAGTCAGCGACTATTGTAACAACACTAAATGGGAGGTGTGCGTTCGAGACTTGTGTTCGGAGCAGCCGCGTCATACCTAAAATAGGTAGTGATTGCTCCTTCACCAAGAGCTCAGCATTTAGAAGTGAGAATCACGGGTCTTTCGGATACGACCTTAAAAACGGAGGGGCATCAGTCCCGTGTCGCAGCAGGTGTGGCACGCCAAAGAACCATCACTACTAAAAGCCATAAGTGCTGAGCATAAGTCTAAATTTGTAACCCTTCATCGGCAATGGAGAAGTCTCAATATGAGTGAAATACTTTCAACGGGGTGAAAAACAAAAAAATAATGAATTCCCTCATTTCGTAAATCAATCTGCCATAAAATAATACATCAATAAAACATAGACAAATTAACTTGCGCTACAATGGGGAGGTAATAGTCCCCAATGGTTGAGTGAACTGTCAAACTATTTCTGGTCCACCCCACACACTCACCTTGCCTTAGAGGCACGACGTAATCTGTCCCCAGGAAGACGAGCGTCCAATAAATTACGTAAACACACCAATCTCAGCTTCTGTGTCATCTTTACCTACAACAACATTAACTATGTAAAAAATATGCAGTCAAAATGTGTCACTCTTTATCAATAAACCCCAGGTTTGCGAACCATTTCAAAGATTCTCACCTTCGATTTGCATTGAGGAAATTCGGTCCGACCTATAAATCAAGGTTTACCATTAATTAGGTAATTTTGCAAAGCGATCCTTTGCACAATTAATCATCATTTATATCCTTTACATTTTGCACTTAGAGCTCGAAATGTTTTCCAACCTACAATTGATAAATATCAATGTCAACAAAACATGTGAACTGACAGAGTTTTGACTAATGAACGGAAGTAGTTCAACTGGGTGCGTCTAATAGCAGGTTAGTCAATGGATGCACGGCTAATAAACACACACACATGGAAATATACAAAAATAGTACAAATCACGGATTGGCTTTTTCACCAATGATTAAAAAAATGGGTGTTGTGAAGTCAGAACATATCTTGAGCACTAGTTGTCCTGCATTGCTTCTGCATACTTGAAGGGGGTGTTATTTAAACAATGTGTAAATGACCATTGTTATTAGAGTGAGTTCAAAGGGGGATTAATAGAGGATTCACATTTTCATTATTTTTTTTTTTTAATTTACACAATCCGGAAGACAAGCCCCTATGCACATAACCTCCTCTGGAGTACTCTCGCAGATGAATTTTGCTCGTCCCCAGCTTGAAACACGCTTTTAAAAGTGGTATTTGCATTTTAAAATTACACTTTTTACAATTAAAAACCTCCCGGTTTGTTTAGATGGTACGTTGAGTAAGGTGCAAATGTTCCCTAATAAACGGATCTAGATTGGAATCTAATGCATGTTCAACACTGTCTGGAAGGTTGTTCCTTTTAATGCGTATGGTAGCTGGGAAAAAGAACTGGTTCTGCACACGGGAGTATGGGACTGGGAGGCGTAGGTTGTGTCCTCTGGGTGTAGTCGAGGCACTCCTCGGGACTAAATATGGCTGTGGTGGTTAATTACCACTAGTCTGTTGATGATTCTGAATAGCATGGTGACTTTAAGGTCAGGTTATCTTAGGTGTTGTACATAGTGTGTCCTACTGGAGCATAGATGTAACGATGCTTGTTGTCCCGTAGTCTCCACAGACAAAACGCGCAGCTCTCCTTTGGACAATTTATAGAACTGTCTTGTTGACCAGGTATCCCCCTGCGTGAATGAATCCCAAACTATACACGCATGTACTCTATTTAATAACTGGCCTGACCACGGTCCTGTATAGCACTAGTACAGCTCCTTCATCTTGCTCGGGCAAGTGCTGATGTTCGACGGAAAACGACTGTGATGTTGTTTGCTTTCTTTGCAACGTTGTCCATGTGTGGTGTCCAGGTGAGAATTTGGTCCCAAATATACTTTGAGCACTGTTTCCACGGAGGCTAGAGGAACTCCATGAAATGTGTGGTTTCCGCTTATTGATACAAAAAGGCGAAGTTAACATTGTGTCAAACGTAATCATAATCCAAAAAAACATATACAAAATCGAATGTAGGGCAACACGAACCTCCGACAAAAGCGAAGGTAGGATCAGGTGCCATGGAGGAGTAAGCATCCTCTGCTGACCGGTCACACCCGCCGTGAGCCCTCAGCACCTCGCATTTATCAGCATCAAAGTTCACGAGCCATGCAGCTATCTTCCCACTGTTGCAGAATGTCCAGGTCATTTTGTAGGATCCTAGAGTCCTCTGGTGATCTTAAAGTCATCTGCGAACAGTCTGGTGGTTGAAGATTCAGGCAAGTCATTGATGTACACAAGGAATAGGAGTGGCCCGAGGACTGTTCCCTGGGGTACACCTGATGTTACTGGTAAAGACTGTTCCCTTGGGTACACCTGATGTTACTGGTAAAGACTGTTCCCTTGGGTACACCTGATGTTACTGGTAAAGACTGTTCCCTTGGGTACACCTGATGTTACTGGTAAAGACTGTTCCCTTGGGTACACCTGATGTTACTGGTAAAGACTGTTCCCTTGGGTACACCTGATGTTACTGGTAAAGACTGTTCCCTTGGGTACACCTGATGTTACTGGTAAAGACTGTTCCCTTGGGTACACCTGATGTTACTGGTAAAGACTGTTCCCTTGGGTACACCTGATGTTACTGGTGAGGACTGTTCCCTGGGGTACACCTGATGTTACTGGTATAACTTCCAGACTTCAATCCATCACATACGACTTCCTGGGTGCGTTGTTAAAGGAAGCTGACAGTCCACTGGAGAGTGTTTCCCCGGACCGCATAGTGGTGGGACTTGTGGAGATGTCGCTTTGTGGGATCTTGTCAAATGCTTTAGAAAAGTCTATCAGGATACAATTGACTCGGTCCCCTGTGTTAAGGCTGTCTCACAGCTCCTGTATAGTGATGACCAGTTAATTTTCACATGACCTCTTCTTTCGGAATCCATGTTGGTAATCGGACAAGGTGCTCAAGTCCTCCAGGTGAGTGATGATGGTACTGTGCAGGATGTGTTCCTTTATTTTACCTCTTTCAGTAGCTGGCCTGGGATGTTGTCTGGTCCTGTTGCCTTGTGGGGATTGATGTTATTCAGTAGTTTCCTCACACCAACAGGGTGGATGATGATCTCTGGAAGATCAGGATACGGACTGTCTCATTTGTCAGGTATGTCGTGTGTATCCTCCTGGGTGGTCATTTAGAATGCTGGCTTTGTGGACTGGGTCACCATGTAGAATTCCCTCTTTGCGGTGACACTCCGCTGTTCTGACCTTTTACCTTTGATGATACTCCAAAATTTCTTTGGATTGGTGGAAATTTCCAGTTTCATTTTGACAGTTTGGTAGTTGGAATCCCACATTCTATTAATTTGTATTGATATCTGATGTTACAACGAGATAGACAATATTATCGTCGGTAAATAGTGACCGATTGAACATTGATGCCAGGCATATGAATTAACTTTATTGGAAAAACTGAGTTATAGCATATAATTCCATATGATAAACATATAAAGGCAAAGATAACGGACAGTGATCAATCTCGTAGGTACCAAATAGAATATACAAAACAAGATTTGGGCAAATGCGGACCCCTGGACACACCAGAGGTGGGATCAGATGCCTATGAGGAGTAAGCATCCCCTGTATGGTAACCGGTCACAACCGCCGTGGGCCCATTGTCTTGATCCTGACAGGTAAATGGGGTAATCCGTAGTTAACATCAGTGTATGAAAAACTGTTTAACAAAATTTGCTATGAAACACATCAGACAGCATTTGCACTCAATGGCAGGTCATGCTGACAAACTAGATCGTTATAACGACCATAGAATTTACGAAATGCTGCCTATAAACGTGAGTGCTGAAATCCGTGCAACAACTTGTTTGTAATTAGCATGCCTCGATAAAATCTGATCATACGCAGAATAAGCTCTTGCATACCGAATAGTTGAGGAAGACATACACACAATATGCAGGTGATGCTGGAATATTCCTAAATAATATGGGAAGTTGGACGATGGAGAAGCTGAATCGTCCGTTTGTCATAAAATTGAGTTGTTAGTATGCACTAATGTCTATGTTCAATAATATTTCAAGTAAGCGATTAGAAGAATGTGTGGTGTCTTTTATTTCTATTTCGCTAGGATATAACATTGAATCGACATATGAATGAAAACCTTCATTATTAATTAGATGAAACGTCATCAATATATCGAAATGTCGACTTAAATGTTTGACACAATGTTAACTTCGCCCTTTTGTATGCCACCGCTACAGACTTATTCTTTTCATAGTTTTTGAATGAATTTTGCCTCAGAAGAATATAAAAACAGGTCAGCTAACAAAGGAGCACAATTCGTGTCCATGGGGATTCCAACAGACTATGGAAGACCTGATTGCCAAAAATTACAAAGACAATGAGGAACTCCAGCATCACATCAGAGTACTTCTGTGTAGAATCAAGAGTGGAGTTTAACAAAGAAATTTTAAGAATGGCTGGTCACTAGATATGAAATTTTCATTTTTGTTGAAGAAGCAACTGCTTATAATTTTAAAGTCTTGTCTTTATTTAATTGTGCGGAATGGTCGTGTAAAGTGTCGACAAGTCATATGTTTTGATGTTGATATGAGAAAAGGTTCTAAGATTTCAAATTTACTATAAGTTCTTTAGAGTTTTTAAAAATCCACATTTGATTTACACCACTTCTGGCATGTTGTTTCACAATACGTCTGATGTTGTTTTTTCACAGCTGTCAATATGTTTGTGATATCATATATATAATGGCAATACAAGATATTTAAATTACTAGTATATACATAAATTATTCATCTATAATCTATATATAAAATAAAAATAAACTGGAACCGAGCACGGACCCCTGTAGCACCCCAGTTCTGATGATACGCCTTCAGTGATGACCCTCTGACTGCGGTTGTGTAAGCTCTGAATCTAACGATCCTCTGTGTACATTCCGTAGTGCTGCAATTTAGGGATAGTGTAGGATGTAACTTACTTAATCAAACGCCTTTTGAAAAATCCATTACTAGACAGTCTGTCTGTTTAGTGGCATCCATATTTCAGACAATGTCGTCGATAAATGCAATGAGCTGGGTCTCGCAAGGCAGTCCCCGTCTAAATTCCTTAAAATATTTTGTGTTCGTTGTTCGAATTATTTAAGAATATTATGTAAAACACAACAATCAGTGACAATAACAGCTACAAGCAAACTCCATAAAACCTAAAATTTTGTCTTCTTAGGAGATATGTATGATATAAATATAAAATGCTGGGTTTTTTTTAAACTAGTAGAATATAATAAGTTCGGTCGCAATATCTCAGTGGTTAGAGTGACGTACCGTTTGCAATCGTATGCATTAAACGCCTGTATGTCTTTACAAGGGACCTCCGTACTTAATATCCGAATTCGAAAGGCCCGTGATTCTCACTTCTAATGCAGTTTAGGATTGGCGCGGCCATGACACGAGCTACATGTAGACTTGAACTCACGACCTCCCGGTTGCGAAGCGAACGGCTCGATCTATAGATATCAACTGATCCACCGTGACACATCGTTACTCTGATCCAACTATTCCGTCACGTCGGATCCATCTATTCTATGCTGAAATTAGCCAAAAATAATGATTTACAAATGCTTGATAAGAATGGTTGTGTCATACGTTACTCATCCTAGAATAGTTGCATCCTACGTTACATCAAAAAACAAAATATTACATGGTTTTGGTGGATCCTTTCATTCATTCAATGTTTTGCATGAAAGTTACTAACAAATATTATCTATAGTTTTAATAAGAGCTCTGGATCTTCAAAAGAACAAAAGTTATATCCAAAAGTTTTACTGTTTTTGTCATTGCCACAGATTAAGTGCAGAGTGTCAGGGAAAATGGTGCATCTTTCGATGTTATTTGTAGCATCAAAAGATGCTTATGGCATTCCGACAGTGCAACGACTTGCTTATTTTGAGAACATACGCTTTATTAGAGCTATAAAATCAAATATCACGTTCTCTGGTTTCTCCAATGTTAAATCCCCATAAGGAATAGTTGGATCCGACGTGACGGAATAGTTGGATCAGAGTAACGATGTGTCACGGTGTGATGAGCTAGCCCAGCAGGACTAGATACACAATATTTCAAGAAATTTTATTATGTCACGATATCTGTACAGTTTATCGTTTTTACTTCAAAATCTTTATTAGCAAATTTTGACATCATGGATGAAAACACTGGCGACACTTTTAATATACAAATTCAGGTATTTTACAACAATCTTATGTCGAAAGTAAATTCTACCAAACTGAAGATACGTATTTTAAAATTATTTGAAGTACCTTTATTTCATTTAATGCGCGCTATAAAATCCTTTCATATATTCAATATCTTCAGTTTTGATATGTTATCATTAATTATTTCGCTGTTCAAATTGAAGTGTTTTCATTGAATCGTTGCTCTCTTTGAATTAATTGAACCGTGCATTAATTGAATTAATGTGCGCAATAATTCAATTATTACTCTCTTCAATTGAATTCATTTAATGCGAATACCAGTATATTTGCATTATTGCTCTCTTCAATTTAAAATAACAATATCATTAATTCAGCTATAGAGAGCAATAATTCTTAATTTTTAGCATCTATATAAGATTGATTGAATTAATGATATCCTCAAATAATTAAAGACATCTTTACTTATCTGAATTTGTTTTAATTAGGCGTCCAATAATTATTGTTCTTGCATGCATGGGGAGGAAGGAAATTCAAGTTGTGGAAAACTGTGTGGCTGATATACAATGTATGGGGTCTCATTGCTTCAGCATCTGTATTCTGGCAACTAGGGAAGCACAACAAAACATGATCAACTCCGTTCTATATAGTTTGCAATTACATAAACACCAATTACACCATGTACAGTCCCTTGCCATTTTACTATACATGGTCATACATCTGAATTAATATTTTCCTCCCGGAGAATACATTAGATTCTGTATTTATTTAATATCACCCATGAGTATTTTAAAACTCTTACGGATTCAACAAAAACTGGTTTTAGTTTTCACCCACGGACCCCTCGGTCGACGTAATAGACCGGTCTGTGAACATAATTTTTTTTCCGGAGAGCTACAATTTCGCAGCTAGGACATTTCAAGACGCTTGTCAGATTTTGTTGTTGTGGTTGATTTTTTACAGCACTGTCTTCTGGATACTCTTACTCTACCCCCCACCCCCGGTGTTTTCTGAGTTTCTTAAATTTCTCCCACGTGCGTTCTATTTTGTTGAAATGTAAAAATTTACTGATTTTGTACGCACAAAGGTAGGTGACAAAAGTTTCAGATTTGTATGCGCGTTCACATATATAATACATGTATATGGCAACAGACCCCCCCCCCCCCCCCCTCCCTTTTTTGACACCGTAAAAAAAACACACGCAAAGTTGGATTTACAGGCGGGAATCTCTGTGTTACAAACAAATGGGTAATCAGGCTGAAATAGGGCAGGAATAAAATCAAAAGAAAAAAATCGTAAAAGGTGATAGCTCATAAAAAAAAAAGTTGAACAAATACCAGTCAGTATTAGATCCCTATACCAATAGCAAAAGGCATAAGTTAAAGTACGCAGAAAACAGACGAACATTCACGTACAAAATAGAATGGATGATATCGATAACGATTCCAATTTACACCTTATGTTGTAATGGCTCTATCATTGTGATGTAGCTGCACCATTAGACTAACATCAAATCTATGATTTGATACTGGCAACAATCCCTTTTTTATACATAGCAATTAACAATGTCAGTCTTCATACGGCTACAATTTAACATCTCAACTTTGTAAACCGTCTATTAAAAAATACATGACAGAAAATCACCCCCCCCCCCCTCACCACAGTTTAAAATCTAGAGTAGAAAGCTCCTAATACGTATTAGGCCATTTTAATGATTGTAATACATGTAACTGTAATACAAGAATATTTAGCGCACTTTAATTTAATGCCATTAGCGCAGACGTACAATTGCGCTAAAATTAGGTTGTGCACTGAAAGGTTTTCACTGACATTAAATCATTGACCAGATGGCATTGTTGTGCTAAAATAAGTTTGCACCAAAATTAAGGTTTTCATTGCTGATTGCGCTAAAATATGTCTGCGCCAAATATCCTCGTTTTACAGTATCTGTTGCTGTCTCCAGCTTGTGCATCAGGCATTTTCTCTTTTGCTCAAAGGGAGTTATACAAAAAGGCTTTAAAAGCATATTTCAAACTACAAAAAAAAAAAATTCTTATCAATGAATCCAAGTCAAGACGTGCTTAAATGTATTTGATCACATAATTAAACCAATTCTGTTTTTGGCTCTGAGATTTGGGGTTCATTTAATTGCATGCAAATCAAGTAAATTCAGAAGGGATAGTGTGTCTCTGGATCATATTTACTCTAATACCATATGCGAAAAGCTTCACACTAAGCTAGGCAAATTCCTTTTGGGTGTACAAAGAAAATCAACAAATTTTGCTGTTTTATCAGAACTTGGTAGATTCCCACTACACTTTGACATAGTAAAAAGCATTGTCAGATATTGGCAAAGACTAGAATGCCTGGAAGAAAACCAGACAGAATTCCCTTTATGTGTAAATGCATACAAACATTCTAAGAAGCTACACTTTGATACTAAATCCTCTTGGTATAGCTCACTACAAATCATTTTAGAAAACATACCAGAATTAAAGACCTGTTTAAACAACAAGGCTAAGGTTAGCAAACATGCACTTCATAAGTATTATCAAAAAATTTGAGTTAAGGAGATGTCTAAGTAAATTTAGAATATCTTCACACCATCTACAAATTGAAGTTGGGAGATACCAGGGTACACCTGCACACGTGCGACTCTGCTCAAAATGTGATTTGAACGAGGTTGATGATGAAATACATTTTCTTTTTAAATGTACCAAGTTCAATGATGAACGAGATTTTCTCAACTCTGTCTCTGAATTATGCACCAACTTCCCAAACCTTGATTTTAATGGGAAGCTTGTGTGGCTTTTTACAAATGAAAATGAGTCAATCTTGAGAACTTTAGGTAATTTCATATCTAAACATTGTAGATAGCTGTTTGAACATATATGATTTAATGCATTTAACTGTTCTATTATGTAAAAATGTGTGCTTGTCAACATCAGACATGAGGAGGAATGTTTTATTTCCCAGTATATACTTTTTGAGGAGTATGCATTTCCTAGAGCACCGTCCCTTGATGTCTCCTGTTGACTGGCACTCTATACATTGTTAGTCATAATATATTGACCCATGTACATTCCAGCACTTTGTTCTCTTCTAAATGTACACGATACTTAAAAAAAATAAAATTGTACATTGATATAATAGTATTAGTACTTATGTTGCTTTGTCTACATTAGACATGAGGAGGAATGCTATCTTCTAATAGGATGATATACTGACAAATTAAGTTTTGCATTTCCTAAGCACCGTCCCTTGATGTCTCCTGTTGACTGGCACTTTATATTTTTTATTAGTATATTATATTTACCCAAGTCATTCCACACCTTTTTCTATTTTATTTCTTTTTTAAATGTATATGATTAATTTGTAATTGATATTAATAGTGCTTATGTGGTGCTTGTCTACATTAGACATGAGGAGGAATGCTATCTGAATAATGATATACTGACAAAGTTTGCGCATTTCCTAAAGCACCGTCCCTTGATGTCCCCTGTTGATTGGCACTTAATATTTTATTTTAATATTAGTAATTATGATATAGTTAAATAATTGTATACATGTATGATACTACTTGTACATTGTTATAATAGTGCTTATGTGGCTGCTTGTCTACATTAGACATGAGGAGGATATATGACATTAGACATGAGGATGCTATATGTCTTCTAATATGGAAGTTATACTGACAAAATTTTGTGCATTTACCTAGCACGCTACCGTCCCTTGATGTCTCTTGTTTGACTGGCAACCTGCTAAACCTTATGTAGTATACCCCCAATGTTATATTATTACACATTATTTCCTTTATAAGCATATAGGTACATGTTTGCTATTGAGCTGCTGATCTACATCAGATATGAGAAAGGAAACTCTATAAATATACTACACAGGGACACTGTTCCTTGATATTGTATTGATCATCATTAGCTTTTCTGGTGTAAGGAAATAATCCAAACTACTAATTTATATTGTTCTTAATATGTATGTGTTTTACGAATCACATTATTATTGTAACTTTGTTATGCCCCCAGTGGGACCTTGATTGGAAAATAAAAGATTGTATTGTATTGTACACAGCGAGTACTGAGACATTTAGCCTGGTTCCCTGCCCCCTGCTATACTCCGCGTCTACTGCCTTTAGTCAGGTAGCCAGGGGAACCAGCCTATGAGACATTCAATACACAACAGTTCAAATAATTCACCGTCTCCATTTCAATTCTTTATTTTTTTTTTCAAATCTTCAAGAATCTCTTCGGTTCTTCTTTTGCGAGACTGAAAACAAAATCCTTGTAGCACGTCGAGTTGAAATGTTTCGGGCTTTAACACTGTTGAACCCATTTTGATTTCGTTTTTATAAAGATGTAAAGATTCCTGAGCAACATCGTGAAAGCCAAACTTTCCCTCACTCAACATTTCCTCTGTAGCATCGGACAATAAGTATCTGTGGTTCAAAACTAACCAGGTAGCTAGCACTGTTGACAAATGCAAGGTCTGCTTCACAAATAACGGCATTTCCTGACTAACAAGATACACATCATTTTCACAGTCATAAAAGTGAAACTGAATATGATTCCTATCCACTGCTATTGAAGGCACAAAAGTTAGAAGTTGGTTCAGCTTTTTCTGATAAAAGGAAAACACAATGGTTTGCGCTATAAAGTGTGACAAATGGGATTGTAGGTCGTTAGATTGGCCCTCTGTTTGATGAACGTCTTCGTCGGAGGAGTTATCATCATCTGGGACCTGCGACAAATCTTCAGGCACTATTGTTGCTCCAACATCCACCTCCGCTGCGACACGCTGCCCTCTCAACCCCTGTTTGCCTATATCTCTCCCACACAGAATATCGAATCGCCCATACCATGTTTTTGGATGACCTATAAATAGATATATAAAGTCAACTATGGCAATGGGTATACTTTTATTTGGAGTTAGATACAACACAAAAGGATTTAATAAAGTTCATATTAGCACTGAAAACAAATACATTATGTTATTCAAATATTCATGAATATTACTAGTATCAAATACTCCTGACCAAAAATCAAGTATGTTTACAGACAAAAGAAGAAGAATTTGTCATCTCTCTCTCTATCTCTCTCCCTCTCTTTCTCTCTATCTATCTTTCTCTCTCTCTCTGTCTGTCTGTCTCTCTCTCTCTCTCTCTCTCTCTCTCTCTCTCTCTCTCTCTGATATTGTTATATATGCATACACAAATAAGTTGTTTAGAATCAATCTGAAAATTTGGACACTCAGTTATAGCTAGGTCAAATAGACTGACAATTTCTTTTGTGTCATAATGGTCAAGATAATTCAAGGGGGAGCAGTGTAGCAGTTTACATGTATATAACCATTGATACTGGGCAGATCAGTTGGGGAGTATTTAGATGTTTATTTCAAGAGGTGTTAGTTCATTGCTCTCTTCCTAAAATACACAAAATTAATAAAGCCTTGGAAGCACAATATCTTACCAATTGATGTGTCGCCAGCATTGATCGGTGTCTTGCAGGAACAGGGACATTTATTGCACTTTCTCACTCTACGATTATCCAGTATGTAATCTTGAGACATCGAGAGCTGTGAGAAAAAATGAACGGCAAGTCGAGCAGACCATTCTGTTTCATCTTCCTTTTCTCCCTCCTCTCTATTTTCTGCAGGTTGGAGTGCTTTGCTTGCAGCTGAAATACAGCAATATACTTAGTAATGTCATCAGTGGAAACATTATATCAACTTAGTTGGTATCACAGGGTTCGACACTCGTCAGAATTTTGACTCGCCATTCGGGCAACCAAAATACTGATCTTAGGTTGCCCGAACGGATTTCAGGTTGCCCAAACAAAAATATGAAACAAACAGAACTTCAAATGTATTTTTTCTAAATCTATTGCACTTCTTTTTCAGTTTCAAATAGGAAATCTATTTACATTATTTCCATTTGTATTCTTATTTCAAATAAATAGAAATTATTCTGACAATCCAAACTCGTCACCAGGTCATCATTTGGGCGAGCTGTGTTAACAAACAGGTCGTCAAAATTTCCATCAGGGTGGAAATGGCGAGGTGACGAGTGCGAATGTCGAACCCTGGTATCATTAGTTAGTAACTCCGAATTATTTGTTCATCAACACATGCAAATTTCTTCTGTGATGACAGATTTCACTCAAATCAGCAATATTGTCAGTGTAAACAAATCAACATTGGGAATAGCTATATATTTGAAAAGGAAGCCGAAAATAAATCAAAGCTTCTTCTCAGTTTTGTTTACGAAAAACTAACAATACTGCACAACAGTTGTCATGTATTTATTTTGAATGAATAAAAGCAATAATATTCATTATTAAATCTTATGATCTTTATTTCACTTCAATATTAATGCCAAATCCCTGGACTTTCGGCGAATTTAAGTGCCAAGTCCGAATCTAGAATTAGTTAGTCCCGGACGTCGGACTTGAGGAATTTTGAACCCCTGAATCAGATCGCAAAGTTCAACACACCGACAAGCAAATCTTTTGGCATTGTGTCCAACAGGAGGTAGGGATAGCGATACCAACTGGAGGTCACTAAGTACTAACGACGTAAAGAAAAGGGGTTTCAATATGTCACCTGGCATAGTAAAGATGTAGTATAATAGAGAACACCACAGGATAGGTTCTTTGTGGTACAACATCGCGACATAATAAAATGAGTGAGCAAACATGATAAGTACTGTTGATTTTAGTAAACTTAGAAATTTCAAATCTACAGTACAGCTCTTAAATTGGCCTACTGGCCCCTGTGGGCTATTTTCTGAGTGGGCATTTAAATGTCCACTGAACATGGTGGGTTGTATATATACATGTAACTGCATACAACTCATGTAAATGTCCACTCCTAATGCCCACTGTGATTCCATGTGGCCGGCCCACAGTGGAAAGTGGACATTCAAAATTCCATCTGAGCTGTACTGTATATACAATATATATACATGTAATAATTATATACTTTGCTTTTATAACTAAACGCAACATTTTGACCAGTCGGGCTACCATGACACAAAATAAACTAGACTGGACCAAGTTTTTACTAGTCTGGGTCGGTGATACATGCCCTTATATTAATATAAGTGTCAAACCCTAAACATACAACTGAAACTGCAACGATCTAGACCGGGATTCGAACCCAGGCCCCCCGAATCTCTAGTCAGGTGCTCTACCAACTGAGCTATCTGACCACCGGAGATCGAGCCCGGCTGCCCACTACACTCCTCCCTCCTTGAAACAGGGTTGGCAAAATGCCGGCATTTATCCATATTTTCCATGCCGCTGGCAAATACCGGTATTTACCGGTAAATTCCAGTAAATGCCGGCAAATACTGGTCAATTGAATCAACCACACTGGAATTTATATATTTAACTGTTCTTTGGTTAGTTTTAACTACACTGGTTAATAGATTTTATTCTTAAGATTGAAGTTATTCCTATTCATACTGAATTATGAGTTTTAAGTTGGTTTTTTTTAACTTTACACTTGAATTTAAATTCATTACACAATTATTTTTTAGGGTGTTTTGTAATTGTTGACTTGGTTGACTGTACACTTCTAAATAAAGTTTTAGAGTCTTAATTAGCACTTACAACTGTTTGGCAGTCAAGGCATGCTGCATTGGTCTTTCACTCTTTGTCTTTGTCAACAACACTGAAGAAATTCCAAATGGGATGTTTGGATTTCATGCTGAATAACTATGGTGATATTGGTAATGTGTAGGCCTGTGATTATGTCCAAAAGTCTTACTGCAGACAAGTGCTGTAAATGTATTGGAGGATTGAAACCAT
>CAJDSM010029274.1:23826-52354 GCA_903981925.1 Ostrea lurida
AGAAGATCAAAGTGCACTAAATTTAAGGTTAGCGTCAAGGCTGTAACAGTGAGGGTTCTTGAGCGTGCCAACTTGCAATCTCTTTATTCACGTTAGAATAACAATATTAAATTAAAAACACACTAATTTTCGCACTATTTAGCTGTTAGACGACTGTTCAATAGGTGGGTCCTGACTAGCTCAACACGCGCCATTTTTCAAAGGGCGACAACAATTCACTGACGCCAATTAACTTATCAAAAAAAGTATTTTTGGTTATTTTTTTCCTAGTCAATCTTTTATTCAACTAGAATAACAATATTAAATTAAAACCACTATTTTTTGCACTATTAGGCGTAGAAGACTGTCAAATGGGGTCCTGATCCTTAGCTAAAACCGCCATTTTCAAGAGCCGAAACACAATTCACACTGACCGGCCAATAATTAGCTTATTCTACAAAGTATTTTTGGCTATTTTTTCATGTCAATCCTTTATGTCAAGCTTAGAATAACAATATTAAATAAAACACACTAATTTTTTGTCACTATTTGCTGTTAGAAGACTGTCAATAGAGGTCCTGACTAGCTAAAACGCGCATTTTCAAAGCTGAACAAATCACTCGACGCCCATACTTATTCACAAAAAGTATTTTGGCTATTTTTTTCTTGTACATCTCTTTTATTCTACTTATGAATAACAGATATTAATTAAAACACACTAATTTTTGCACATTTCTGTTAGAGACTGTCAATAGAGGGTCCGACCTAGCTAAACGCGCCAATTTTCAAGACGCACATTCCTGACGCCAATAACTCTATTCACAAAAAGTATTTTCGGCTATTTTTTTCATCGTCAATCTCTGTTATTCCGAACTTAGCATAACAATATTAAATTAAAGAACACACTAATTTTCGCACTCCTTTAGCTTGTTAGAAGACTGTCAAATAGAGGTCCTGATCTAGCTAAATACGCGGCCATTTTCAGAGAGCGAACAAACATTGCCTGACCGCTAATAACTTATTTATAAAAAGTATTTTTGGCTATTGTTTTCTTGTCAATCTCTTTTATTCAAACTTAGAATAAATATTTAAAATTAAAAACAACTAATACTATTTGCACCACTTATTAGCTGTTAGAAACTGTCAAATAGAGGTCCGACCTAGCGCTACAAACGCGCCATTTTCACCACGAGCGACCAACAATTCACTGCGCAATAATTATTCATAAAAAGTATTTTTGGCTATTTTTTCTTGCATTCTCTTTATCAACTTAGAATAACAATATTTTAAATTAAAAACACCTATCTGTTTCGCCCTCTTTAGCTGTTAGAGCGGAACGTGTCAAATAGGGGGTCCTGATCTAGCTCAGACGCCCCATTTCAAGAAGCGACAACAATTCACTGACGCCAATAACTTATTCATAAAAATATTTTGGTATATTTTTTTTCTTGTCAAATCTTCTTTATTCAACTTAGAATAACAAATAATAATTTAAAAACACACCTAATTTTCGCACTATTTTAGCTGTTAGACGACTGTTCAAATAGGGGTGGGGTCTGACTAGCTCCAACGCGCCAATTTTCAAGAGGGCACACAATTCATCTGACGCCAATAAACTATTCATAAAAATTTTTTTGGTTTTTTTTCCTTGTCAATCTCTTTATTTCAAACTTAGAAACAATATTAAATTAAAAACACTAATTTTGCACTATTTAGCTTTTAGAAGACTGTCAAAAATGTAAGGTCCTGACTAGCTAAACGCGCCCATTTTTCAAGAGCGACAACATTCATGAACGCACATAACTTATCATAAAAAGTATTTTTGGCTATTTTTTCAGTAATGCTCTTTATTCAACTTAGAATAACATATTAAATTAAAACACATAATTTTTCGCACTCTTTTACTGTTAGAAGACTGTCAATAGAGGGTCCTGATCTAGCTAAAGACTGCGCCATCTTTCAAGAGCGACAAACAATTCACTGACGGCCAATAACTTATTCATAAAAGTATTTTGGCTATTTTTTTCTGTCAATCTCTTTATTCAACTTAGATAAAATTTAAATTAAAAACACACTACATTTTGCACTATTTAGTGTGTTGAAGACTGTAAATAGAGCGCGCCTGACCTACTAAAACGCGCCATTTTCAAGAGGCCGACACAATTCACTGACGCCAATAACTTATTCACAAAAAAGTATTTTTGCGCTATTTTTTTCTTGTAATCTCTTTATTCAAACTTAGAATAACAAATAATTAAAAACACACTAATTTTTTGCACTATTAGCTGTTTAGAAGACTGTCAAATAGAGGGTCCTGACCTAGCTCAAACGCGTCGCCTTTTCAAGAGCGACAAAATCACTGACTCGGCCAATAACTTATTCATAAAAGTATTTTTGGCTATTTATTTTTTTCTTGTCCAATCTGCTTTATTTCAACTTAGAATACAATAATTAAATGTAAAAACACACTAATTTTCGCACTCTTTAGACTGTTTAGAAGACTGCTCAATAGAGGGTCCTGATTTGCTAATACCGCAGCCATTTCAAGAGCGACACATTCATGACACTGATTCAACATACACTTATTCATAAGAAAGTATCTTTGGCTATTTTTTTCTGTCAATTCTCTTTATTTTCAACTTAGAATAACAATATTATTAAACACACTAATTTTTTGCACTATTTAGCTTTTAGAAGACTGTCCAAATAGAGGGCTCCTGACCTAGCTAAAACGCGCCATTTTTCAATGAGCAACACAATTCACCTGATCTGCCAATAACTATTCATAAAAAGCTATTTTTGGCTATTTGTTTTTGTCTTGTCAATCTCTTTAATTCAACTTGTAGAATAACACTATTAATTAAAACCACAACAAATTTTTGCACTATTTACTGTTAGAGACTGGTCAAAATAGAAGGGTCCTGACCTAGCTAAACGCGCCATTTTCAAGAGCGACACATATTGCACTGACGCAATAACTTATTCACAAAAAGTATTTTTGGCTATTTTTTTTTCCTTGTCAATCTCTCTTATTAACTTAGAATAACAATATTAAATTAAAACACACACTAATTTTTGCAAATCTATTAGTGTTAGAAGACTGTCAATAGAGGGTCCTGACTACGCTAAAACGGCGCATTTTCAAGAGCCGACAGCAATTCACGACCGCCAATTAAACTTATCTAAAAGTATATTTTTGGCTATTTTTCTTTTGTCAATCTCTTTATTCAACTTAGACATAAACATATTAAATTAAAAACACACTATTTTGGCAAAAAAAAACTATTTAGCTTGTTACGAAACTGTCAAATGAGGGTCCTGACCATTAGCAAAACCGCGGCACATTTTCAAGAGCGCACAATTCACTGACAGCCAATAACTTTATTCATAAAAGTTATCTTTTGGCTATTTTCTTGTCAATCTCTTTATTCACTTAGAATAACATATAAATTAAAAAACACACTAATTTTGCACTCTTTAGCTGTTAGACAGACTGTCAAAATAGGCGGGTCTGATCTAGCTAAACGCGCCATTTCCAAGAGCAACACCAATTCATCTGACGCCAATACTTATTACATACAAATACTTTTTGGCTATTTTGTTTTCTTTGTCATCTCTCTTATTCAACTTAGAATACAATATAAATTAAAAACACACTAATGTTTGAAAAACTATTATAGCTGTTAGAAAGACGTCAAATAGGGGTCCTGATCCAGCTAACGCCGCATTTTCAAGACGACACAATGTTCACTGCGCCAATAAGCTTATATTCAAAAAATATTTTGGCTATTTTTTTCTTGTCAATCTCTTTATTTCTACTAGAATAACAATATTAAATTAAAAACACTAATTTTGCAAACTTTTAGCTGTTAGAAGACTGTCAAATAGGGGTCCTGATTTCTAGCTAAAACGCGCCATTTTCAGAGCGACACAATTCACGAGCCATAACTTTATTCATAAAAATATTTTTGGTTATTTTTTCTTGTCATCTCTTTTATTCAACGTTAGATAACATATTAAATTAAAAACACACTAATTTTTGCACTATTTAGGCTGTTAGAAGACTGTCAAAATAGAGGGTCTGACTAGCTAAAACGCGGCATCTTTCAAGAGCGACACTTCACTGACGCCAATAACTTATTCATATAAAAGTATTTTTGGCTATTTTTTCAGTCAATCTCTTTATTAAACTATATGAATAACAATATTAAATTAAAAACACACTAATTTTTGCACTATTTAGCTGTTAGAAGACTGTCAATAGAGGGTCCTGACCTAAGCCTAAAACGCGCCATTTTCAGAGCGACCCCAATTCACTGACGCCATAACTTATTCCAAAAAAAGTAGTTTGGCTATTTTTTTCTTTGTCAATCTCTTTATTCAACTTAGAAAAACAATATTAAATTAAAAACACACATTTGCATCTCTTCTAAGCTGTTAGAAGCCTGCAATAGAGGGTCTGACCTAGCTAAAACGCGCCAATTTTCAAGAGCGACGATACCAATTCACTGAGCCAATAAATTATCACAAAAAAGTATTTTTGGCTATCTTTTTTCATGTCAATCTCTTTATTCAACTTTAGAAATAAATATTATTAAAAACACACTAATTTTCGCACTCTTTAGCTGTTAGAAGACTGTCAAATAGAGGGTCTGATCTAGCTAAAACGCGCCATTTTCAAAAGAGCGACACAATTCACTGACGCAATAACTAATTCATAAAAAAGTATTTTTTGGCTTTGTTTTCTTGTCAATCTTTTTATTCAACTTAGAATAACAATATTAAATTAAAACAACATTTTTGCACTAATTTAAGCTGTTAGAAGCCTGTCAAATAAGGGTCCTGACTAGCTAAAAAACGCGCCATTTTCAAGAGCGACACAATTCACTGACGCCAATACTTATTCATAAAAAGTAATTTTTTGGCTATTTTTTTCTTTGTCAATCTCTTTATTCAACTTAGAATAACAATATTAAATTAAAAACACACTAATTTTCGCACTCTTTAGCATGTTAGACGACTGTCAAATAGGGGGTCCGATCTAAGCTCAAACACGCCATTTTCAAGAGCGACACATTCACTGACGCCAAAATAATTATTCATAAAAAATATTTTTGGTTATTTTTTTCTTGTCAATCTCTTTATCAAACCTTAGAATAACAATAATAATTAAAAAACACTAATTTTAGCACTATTTAGCTGTTAGACGAAACTGTCAAATAGGGGGTCTGATCTAGCCAAAACGCGCCATTTTCAAGAGCGACGCACACAATTCACCTGACGCCAATAACTTATCATAAAAAATATTTTTGTTATTTTTTTTTGTCAATCTCTTTATTCACTTAGAATAACATATTAAATTAAAACACACTAATTTTGCAGCTATTTAGCTTGTTAGAAGACTGTCAAATGAGGGTCCTGACGCTAAGCTAAAAACGCGCCATTTTCAAAGAGCGACAATTCACGGACGCCATAACTTATTCATAAAAAGTATTTTTGGCCTAATTTTTTTCATGTCAATTTTTAATTAACGTTAGAATAACAATATTAAATTAAAAACCACAATTTCGCACTCTTTAAGCTGTTGAAGACTGTCAAATAGAGGGTCCTGATCTTAGCTAAAACGCGGCCATTTTTCAAAAAAGAGCGACACTAATTCACTGACGGCAATAACTTATTCATAAAAAGTATTTTTTGGCTATTTTTTTCTTGTCAAACTCTTTATTCACTTAGAATAACAATATTAAATTAAAAAACACTAATTTTTGCACCTATTTTAGCTGTTAGAAGACTGTCAATAGAGGGCCTGACCTAGCTACAAACGCCGCCATTTTCAAGAGCGACACAATTCCTGCGCGCCAAAAACATTATTCACAAAAAAGTATTTTTGGCTATTTTCTTTCTTGTCAATCTCTTCTATTCAACTTAGAATAACAATATAATTAAAAACACGACTAATTTTTGCACATTTAGCTGTTATGAAAGCTGTCAAATAGAGGGTCTGACTAGCTAAACGCCGCCCAATTTTCAAGTTTAGCGACACAATTCACTGACGCCAATAACTTATTCATAAAAAGCTATTTCTTTGGCCTATTTTTTCTTGTCAATCTCTTTATTCAACTTAGAATAACAATATTAAATTAAAAAACACACTAATTTTCGCATCTTTAGCTGTTAGAAGACTGGTCAAAATAGAGGTCCTGATCTAGCTAAAACCGCCATTTTTCAAGAGCGACATCAATTCACTGACATCCCCAATAACTTATTCATAAACAAGTATTTTTGTGCTATTTTTTTCCTTGTCAATTCTCTTTATTCAACTTAGAATACATATTAAATTAAGAAACACACCTAATTTTTTGCACTATTTAGCTGTTAGAAGACTGTCAATAGAGGGGTACTGACTTAGTAAAACGCGCCATTTTCAAAGCCACGCAACAACACAATTCACTGAACGCCAATAACTTATTCATAAAAGTATTTTTGGCTATTTTTTTTCCTTGTCAACTCTCTTTATTCAACGTTAGATACAATATTAAATTAAAACACACTAAATTTTTGCAACTATTTTAGCTGTTAGAAGACTGTCAAATAGAGGGTCCTGAACCTAAGCTAAACGCGCACATTTCAAGAGCCGACCAATTCACTGAGCGCAATAACTTATTCACAAAAAAGTATTTTGCTTTTTTTTCTTGTCAATCTCTTTATTCAAACTGTAGAATAACAATTTAATTAAAACCACCTAATTTTTGCACTATTTAGCTGTTTAGAAGACTGTCAAAATAGAGGGTTCCTGACCTAGCTCAAACGCGCCATTTTTTCAAGAGCGACATCAATTCACTGAACGCCAATAACTTATTCATGGAAGAAAGTATTTTTGGCTATTTTTTTCTTGTCAATCTCTTTATCAACTTAGAATAACAATATTAAATTTAAAAAACACACTAATTTTCGCACTCTTTAGTGTTAGAAGACTGTCAAATAGAGGGTCCTGAGTCTAGCTAAAACGCGCCATTTTCAAGAGCGCACAATTCAGCTGACACAAATAACTTATTCTAAAAAGTATTTTTGGCTATTTTTTTTGTCATCTCTTTATTCACTTAGAATAACAATATTAATTAAAAACACACTAATTTTTGCACTATTTAGCTGTTAGAAGACTGTCAATAGAGGGTCTGACCTAGCTAAAACGCGCCATTTTCAAGAGCAACACACCTTCACTGGACGCCAATAACTTATTCATAAAGTATTTTTGGCTATTTTTTTCTTGTCAATCTCTTTTATTCCAACTTATGATAACAATATTAATTAAAAACACAACTAATTTTTTTGGCACTATTTAGCTGTTAGAAGACTGTCAAATAGAGGGTCCTCGACCTAGCTAAACGCGCCATTTTCAAGAGCGACAAATTCACTGACGCAATAGTTATTCAATAAAAAGTCATTTTTGGCTTATTTTTTTTTTCCTTGTCAATCTCTTTATTCAACTTAGAATAACATATTAAATTAAAACACAGACTAATTTTCGCACATTTAACTGTTAGAAGACTGTCCAAATAGGCGTCTGGATCCTAGCTCAAATGCGCCATTTTCAAGAGCGACACAAATCCCAATGCCGTAATTTTTTCTGGTCAATTTCTCTTTTATTTAACTTAGATAACAACCCTCAAATGCGAAAACGCGTTCAGTTCCCATTATTAGCTAAGTATAAGACAGTCAAATAGGGGTCTGAATCTAGCTCAAACGCGCCATTTTCAAGAGCGACAGAAAAATTCCATGATGCAAGTAAACATGTAAAAAAAAAAAAATTCTTGTGAATCTTCTATTCAACTTAAATAACAACCTGAATAAAAATGCGTTCATTTCCACATTAGTATATTGCATCCGTTTCCATTGTATTCTATGTGACATATGTAAGTGGATCTTGTTACAGTAATTATTATTTTGTGTAATCTATTTTAACATAGGAGAGGTATATAGTACTCATACGTACATTAGCTGATACATATTTCGCATTGATTCAATTTTATCTATTGAGCACCATTTCAGAAATATTTCATAAAATTTATGCATTAGGATTAATGTGGCAAATTATTTGGAATGTGGTTTCATTTCTGATTGAGAATTTCCTAATGAAATGTAGACAACCGAAAAAAGCGTGATGAATTGCATTGTTCAGAGGAACTTTTGGTTTTTTTAATTTGATTTTTTGTTGTGGACAGAATCTGATGTGCTGGGCTTCCTCAAAATCTGCAGGAATGTCAATAATCCATTGTATGGCCGGCGTATTGTACTCTTTAACACTTAACTAGGTATCTGACTTGGGTCTGTGTATACATAGGTGGCAATCAATTGTGTATCCCAACTGTTTTATATGGCAGGCGGCGTACCTTCCACTATACAGGTTAAATTAAGCGGGCGTTCAATTAAAAATAGGGTATTTGAGAAAGTACATAATTTCCATTAACGTCCATTATAAAACGCTTTGAATATGGAGAGCCTATTTTTAAAATATTATGAAGAGGGCCCATTTAGCACATAAAAAGGCAAACAAAAGATCAAAATTCATTTCCATAATGCAGTTTTTCCATACTGTCTATTTTAATAGACTTTTTTCAATTTTGTTTTGAGACACGGAACAATATTGACTGGGAATTCGAAATTCACACGAGCCACGCTGTTCGACTTACACCAGCGACTTAAATCCCCACGCAATGCGCACATCAGTGATTTGAGTCGCCTTTTTCCCCCTATATATTTCTATTAGGGAGCGACACTTTTTCACTGGCGACAAAATACACGTTACAACCGTAGGATTGAAATATCCACTCGTCCACATCTTTCCGGAACCTATTCCCGTGGGTTGAAATGTTTGGGACCAATTTTATCCACGCTGTAGAATAAAACCGGACGGCTGACAAACTGTCGTGTTTTGGAACTCACATCCTGCTCGTCCTCACTCCCGCGATATCAGTGGTATGTTGCATGTGTAGCCACGACGTTTTCGCCCATGGACGCTTGGTCCCATACAGTTGGACACTATGGCGCCAAATCACTCTCCAGCCATGTTAATTGAATACTTAGAAAAATCCGCTAATGCTGTTTTACTACACTACAAGCGACTTGTGCCGAGCTAACGTAGTGTGAGAAGACCGAGGGGCGCTGTTCAAAAGATAATTGAGGGATGATATGGCCATTAATTGTCCAACTGTGCGGCACTAAGTGTCCATGGGCCGAAAACGTCTTTTGGGCCGAAGTGCACTGACATGTCGTTCATTATATTATTGACCATGCTCTTTCGTTGAATTAAACCTAGGCCTAGCCTAGTAGATCTATGTCACAGTCAGGATATTACATGTATTTTCGTATTATAACTGTGACACCGGACGCTAGACTGGAATTCGAACCAGGCCACCCCTGGAATCTCCAAGTCAGGTAGCTTTTGGTCCATTCAGCGATGGAACCACTCTGACCACCATACCTAGTACCATCCCTCCTCCTATGATTGTCTTCGTCTCAGAAGATGCATAACCAGGTTCCTTATTAACCCCTGGCTGCTTTCACTTGTGATTCAGTGGACCGGCACCAAATGTAACCAGGAAAGGAGAAAATATGCAAAATTTTTTGGCCCTGGACTGGGATTGACCCGCCCCTGACGACTGGAGATTCAGGAGCCCGGGGTCTAATCCCTGGCCTGGAGTGTTCATAAAACTTTTTTCTGTAGTCATACTCAAACTTCGTACTTTGTGCCGATTCATTTTAATCTATGCAAACTTAAGCCATGTTTGTTTTGAGTACATTACTCAGATCAAACTCCAAAGCATACTAAAACATCTTGACGATGTAACTCCATTTGAGTATAAGAATGATTATACAAAGCTTCATAAAGATTTAGATTCACGAGTTTGAGCTTGAGTATGAAAACGTGCTCAAAAAAAGTTTTAATACCTCCAGGGCCTGGACCTGGGCCCTTGCATTTTCCACTTCTGTTACAGTTGGTGCTGTTGACCATCCTGGAATTGCAGGTGGAAAGTCATGCAGGGGGTATAAAGACCTGGGTGTGTTTCCTCAAAGACACTTTCAAGGCAGGGTTGGCGGTAAATCCACCCCTGGTTATTACGCTGGCATTTACCGTATTGTACCAGACTGGCAAATAAGACTCAAGTGGCAAATAACTGGTCAATTGAACTTTTTAAAGTAAATTTTATAGCTTCAACAATTCAAAATATGAAATCAAAGTAAATCTAAAGTAATTCTTTATCATTATATTAACATTAAAATTGATAAATCAAATTATTCACAGGATTAAATCTAGGCTGAAACATTTTTAACAGTTGAAATCTTGATTTTTAACCTCCCTATACAAAATTACAGATAAAAAAAATTAAACAATTAATAATATGGGTAAAGTTAAACATACATCACTGGTATAAATCTACCTGTGCATGGTGCCACCTGTTTAGTTATAAGAACCACCATGTGGTATAAATTGTTAAAACAACAAGTTTCAGGGGCGACTCCAGGATTTTTTGGTAGGGGGGCGTGGATTTTTTTTTTCAGAGGCAGGGATCTGGGGCCGCCTTAAGGCCCCCAGTGGGTCCAGGGAGAAGCCCTGGTGGTTGCCTAGGGGGCCTTCGCCCCGGAAACCCTGAATTTTAGTGATTTTGGAGTAAATTAAACCAATTTAGCCCCTCATAGTTGGAAGCAACCTGCTCCAGGGCGTAACAGAAGTTAATTTGGGTGGGTGGGGGGATGCCCACAAGACTAAGGTTATGGATTTAAAAAGGCTGCTAGTCCAGGTCCCACACTGGTCCTGGAATAACCAGGGTAGGTGTCCGAGGGCGAAGCCCGGAAGAAGTAAATTTTAGGATTTCCATTGCGTCTGAGGGGTGTTTTAAGCCCCTAGAGGGATGCTCAGGAATGGGCCCTGGTAGGGGCCAGGCAGCCTCCAGGAAGTGGATGCATTTTCATTGCGGAGCCAAGGACCGTGGCTGAGGGTCAGGCAAAGCCAGAAGCTGAAATTTAGGTTTCAATGTGCGTCTGGGGGGTGCCTTTATCCAGGGATTGAGAATGGGCTCTGGTAAGGGGGTTGCCAGGGGCGAACCCCCAAGAAGCCGAAAGGTTGCATTTCAGTTTAAAATGGGGGGGGGGGTGGGTGCACCTGGGCACCCAGTGTGGTCCACTGGTTACAAGCTCTTCCCTTACACTTAATGAACAGGCAGGCTAAATTTATTGACAGCATATTTGCTACATAACTTGTGTATATATACCCCCAAAGTATCCTAATTCTTTGAAAATTTTAGCCCCAGCGCGGGCCCCGAATTTAAATCCGGCCAGTCTTATCGCGCGCTGCGCTGTCTCTTTATCTCTACCATTCACTCCGTTCGTCTCTCCTCTCTGTCTCTCTCTCTTTTGCTCTACGGTTCTCTCTCCTCCACGTATGATGTCTCTACTTCCTCTTCTCATGCGAATTAGGACTTCTACCAGGACTCTTCTGCCTCTCTCTTCTCTCGTCTCTCTCTTCTCTCTCTTTAGGGGGGGGCGTAACGCCGGTCTAGCTTCCTTGATCCGCTGCCTGGAAGTTTTCAAGAAACTGTCAATCCAGGGTGGGGTTTAGACACTTAAGAACGACAGTAAACAGATGAAAGCAATAAAATATCAAAATTATTTTCTGTTCCCCCAAAAATAGGGAAGTTGAAAGGAAAAAGAGGAGGTATCTAAGTATGAATGAGCTATGGTAATGGGGCCGCGGCGTGGGGGGCTAAAATTTTCAAAGATTAGGATTACTTTGGGGGTATATATACACATTTAATGTGCAAATATCTCGGTCAATAATTTACCTGCCTGTCATTAGCTTGTAAGAAAGCAAGGCTGTAACCAGTGGGGTACACTGGGTGCCCGTGCACCCCCCCCCCCCATTTTAAACTGAAGATGCTAAAACCTTTCGGCTTCTGGGGTTTCGCCCCCTGGACCCCCTACCAGAGCCCATTCTCAATCCCTAGGGCCTTAAAGCACCCCCAGACGCAATGAAAATCCTAAAATTTCTCAGCTTCTGGGGCTTTGCCCCCTGGACCCCCTACCAGGGCCCATTCTGGATCCTCTAGGGGCCTAAACACCCCCAGCAATGAAAATGCTAAAATTCTCAGCTTCCTGGGGCTTCGCCCCTGGACCCTACAGGGCCATCCTGGATCCCTAGGCTTAAAACACCCCTCAGACGCAATGAAATATCCTAAAATTTCTTAGCTTCCGGGGCTTCGCCCTCTGGACCCCTACCAGGGTTATTCCAGGACCAGCTGTGGGACCTGACTAGCAGCCTTTAAATCCTATACCTTAGTCTTGTGCATCCCCCCACCACCCCCAAATGTAATTTCCTGGTTACGCCCTGGAGCAGGTGTAATTCACCTATGAGGGCTAATTATATGGTTAAATTTACTCCTAAATCACTAAAAATTCAGGAGTTTCCGGGGCGAAGCCCCCTGGAACCCACCAGGGCTCCCTGGACCCACTGGGGCCTTAAGGCGGCCCCAGACTCCCTGCCTCTGAAAAAAAATCCACGCCCCCTAACCAAAATCCTGGATCCGCCCCTGAAACTTGTTGTTTTAACAATTTTATACCACATGGTGTTCTTATAACTAAACCAAGTGGCACCATGCACAGGTAGATTTATACCAGTGATGTATGTTTAACTTTACCCTATTATTAAATTGTTTAATTTTTTTTATCTTAATTTTGTATAGGAGGTTAAAATCAAGAATTCAACTGTTAAAAATGTTTCAGCTAGGATTTAATCCTGTGGAATAATTTGATTTAATAATTTTAATGTTAATATAATGATAAAGAATTACTTTAGATTTACTTTGATTTCATATTTTGAATTGTTGAAGCTATAAATTTACTTTAAAAGTTCAATTGACCAAGTATTTGCCACTTGAGTCTTATTTGCCAGTCTGGTAAATATACGGTAAAGCCAGCGTAAATAACCAGGGGTGGAATTTACCGCCCAACCCTGCCTTGAAAGTGTCTTTGAGGAACACAACCCAGGTTCTTATTACCCCTGGCATGACTTTCACCTGCAATTCCAAACTGTAACAGGAAGTGAGAAAATGCAATGGCCCAGTCCAGGCCTGGAGGTTATAAAACTTTTTTGAGCACGTTTTCATACTCAAGCTCAAACTCGGTGATCTAAATCTTTATGAAGCTTTGATATAATCATTCTTATACTCAAATGGAGTACATCGTCAAGATGTTTTAGTATGCTTTGGAGTTTGATCTGAGTAATGTACTCAAAACAAACATGGCTTAATTTGCATAGATAAATGAATCGGCACAAAGTACGAGTTTGAGTATGAATACAGAAAAAAGTTTTATAACCTCCAGGCCAGGATTAGACCCGGGCTCCTGAATCTCCAGTCAGGGGCCGGGCTCCAATCCCAGTCCAGGGCCAAAAAATTTGCATTTTCTCCTTTCCTGTTACATTTGGTGCCGTCCACTGGAATCACAAGTGAAAGTCATGCCAGGGGTAATAAGAACCTGGGTTATGCATCTTCTGAGACGAAGACAATCTAAGGAGGGAGGAGTGTACTAGGTATGGTGGTCAGATGGGTTCCATCGCTGATGACCAAAAAGCTCACCTGACTGGAGATCCAGGGGTGCCTGGTTCGAATTCCAGTCTGGTCCGTTACAGTTATATACGAAATACATGTAATATCCTGTGTGACATAGAATCTACTAGCTAGGCCTAGTTAATTCAACGAAGAGCATGGTCATAATATAATGCAACGAATGTCAGGCACTTCGGCCCAAAGACGTTTCGGCCCATGGACACTTAGGCCGCACAGTTGGACATTAATGGCCATATCATCCCTCAATATCTTTGACAGCGCCTCGGTCTTCTCACACTACGTACGGTTACTCGCACAGCGCTTGTAGTAAGAACAGCTTAGCGGATTTTCTAATATTCAATTAACATGCTGGAAGTGTTTGGGCCAAAGTGTCCAACTGTATGGGCCGAAGCGTCCATGGGCCGAAACGTCTGGCTACCAATGCAACATACCACTGATTCGCGGGATGAAGGACAACAATGTTTCCAAAACACGAAGCTTTTCACCGTCCGGTTTTATTCTACCGTGGATAAATTGTCCCAACATCTTCAACCCCACGGGAAATAGTTCCGTAAAGATGTGGACGATTGGATATTTCAATCCTACCGGCTCCTCGTGGTACAAATAGTCAACTTGTGCATAAGATTGACTAAAATACACGCCATGTCCCGCTGCTCCATTACAGGCTTTCAGCTGCAACGATGAAAGTCCAAAACATTCCTGTGTAAGCCTAGTCAAGGCACATTCAAGATGTTTAATTTCCAAGACGGAGACCGACATACTTTCAGTTGGGTGCGTCTTTTTACCACAAAACACCACAAAGAACCGCAAAGAACCACAAAGAACAACGTCTTTTTACCACAAAGAACCGCAAAGAACAACAAGTCAAAAGACAATAAATAAATAAATAAATAAATAATAATAAGGCGTAAAATCAGTAATCTAAGAATATTCTACTCAAGGTGGGAGATTAAATCAAAGTACTGAAAGTACTGAAAAGCGCTAAGCTAGCTAGTTAATTTGTTGGTTGGTTGGTTGTATACTGTTTTACTCTACTCTTGAGAATATTACACTCATATGGAGGGGTCACCATTGTCATTGAAGGGCTCCAAATTTAGGTCTTTGCTCGGAGCTTATGAGCAGGGAGGGATATTTATCATGTCACACAGGTCTGTTGTAACACGGGACTTCGGTTTTTTGCGGTCTCATTCCAAGGACCACCCCATTTAATCGCCTCTTACGACAAGCAAGGGGGTACTGAGGAGTTATATTTCCATATATTTCCATATCATTAATAAATTGACGATAATGAACCCTTAGACAGGAGTTGGGTTATTTCTACAACACCACACCACCCCTGCAACATATACATATTTCAAATTAAAACATTTCTGGCATGTTTTTGCTAGCTTGTGTTTTATTGGTCAGGTTTTTTCCCCTACAAAAGTTCTTGGTGTGTTCAGTCATTCTTTGTCAAGTTGAGTTTGCATAATCACTGATAATATGCAAACGATTAGGACTCACACTAGTTCAAAATTATACTGATGTTTTACAACCTGTCTTTCAATTTTGCGGATGTACTGTTGTGTAAGTGTTGAAACATACGTTACTTAAATTGATCATAGCATTACTTCGTTTACATAAAAAAAAAATACAATGTTGTTGTATATTGCTAATTGTCTAACTCAAATCAGAAAAATGTTCGCTCAGTGAATTCCGATACAAGCTATGGAATAATACATACATGTAGAAAATTTATGATTTTCCTATATATTATCACATGAAGGATCAAGTAACGTTGGTTACATGTGAGAAAATTCTCATAAAACATACCCAAACTTTGACCTTCTGTAAAAATTTCTTCTATCATACTTCACTTGAAAACAATTTACGGGATTGAGTGTTCAACAGATATTTTCCATTGATAAGCGCATGTTACAAAGTATACGTTGCATGGTCGATAAACCATGATTTGGAAACCCTTGATAGCACGGTTTTATTGACTTTGAGTGTGTAGCATCTGCTGCATTAAAAAATCATAGTGCACATTTGCTTAATAAAATGTGAAACATGTGGCGAAATACGATGGATTATTTTGATAATGAGTTCCTGATTTTGCCTTTAGTTTAACGTCGAATAAAGTAACGCAAAAATGACACAACGTTATCATACTACTAGTATAATATCTACGGACGTATTATAGATAAATAATACTTTGTACGAACATATGATAATCATTTTATGGAAATATACACCCTATGAAAGAATTTTGAGAAATATCATTTAATTTGAACGCGGGGCCGAATTAGGCCCGAAACGCACTGATTCAATTAAATCACCTTAAAGTTATTGTTTCCATCTATTGTGACGTAATGTTAGTACTCATGAATGTGGAGTAGTCAGATTAGTTTTAGATTGAAAGTCTATGGATAGTGCATCATTGCAAGATTAGACTATATGTATATGTATTATATATTCATGATTTCACAGGATCAGGTGCCATGGAGGAGTATAAGCATCCTCTGCTGACCGGTCACACCCACCGTGAGCCCTTAGTCGAAATAAAGTAAACGGGATTACCCGTAGTCAAATCTAGTAGGAAAATGACAGTCTAACAAAGGGTATGGAACAAATCAGTCAACATATGACTTAGTGATACTTTATAATCGCAAACACCGTAGAATTTGCGAAATTATAACTTTTAGCATAGAGCTGTCATTGACTCATTGTACTTTCAAATTATCTAGCTGCTACCCCATCTTTTTATTTCAAATGATTGCTGGAGTATTATGGTAAAACATGTTTGGTTTTTTTACTCTGAAGGTTTTTGAAGTCACAATCTTCCGGATAAGATAGAATATGAAGTCAAAATATGGATTACTATATATGTGCATTTTCGTCACTTTGAAGCCAACAGCATAAGTCAATAGGTGGAAATTTGTTGCAAATGGTAAAATGTAGCATATTTTATTTAATTAATACAAAAGATACATATTTTCATTGTCTATATGAAGTTAATGCTTCAAAACCCCATGTGTGGTAGCGCTACGCGTTTTTACGTGATATGTTCTATTTTTAGAAGCGCTCGATCGTACCCTAGGGAAGGTCGCGAGACATATTTTCCCCCATCCTAGACAAAATACATACAAATTTTGGTAGAAATAGTATGAATTTTTAGAATTTAAAGGGATGTGTGGGGATTTACCTTAACGGTCTCGTTTTAAGCCATTATTTTGCAATTCTATGGTAGTTATGATGATCTTGTTTGCCAGTACAGCCTGCCATTGTGCCAAATATTGTCAGACGTATGCCATGAAAGGGTGAAGATAATGAACAGGGATCAATCTCGTAAGTTCCAAACAAAATGCAAGAGTTGGGCAAACGCAGACCCATGGGAACATCAGATATGGGCCTAGGAGAAGTTAGCATCCCCTGTTGACCGGTCACACCCGCCGTGAGCCCATTGTCTTGATCAGGTAAACAGAGTAATTCGTAGTCAAAATTATGTATGAAAAACGGATGATCAGTTGGTGTGAAACACATCAAACAGCATTTAACTCAATGTCAGAGTTTATTAGCAAACTAGATCATTATCATAACGACCGTAGAGTTTGCGAAATACTGCCTTTAAACGTGACTGTTGAAACCCCTGCAACAACAACTTGTCTGTAAGTAGCCTGCCTCGATTCAAAAAACTGATCATACGCAGAACAAGCTCTTGTGTATCGAGTAAGTTGAGAGACATACACACCATATGCACGTAATGATGGAATGTGGCTACATAAATATGGAAAGTTGACGATGGAGAAGGTGAAATCGTCCCGTTTCTCATAAAGTTGAGTTGTTAGTTTGATGTTAAAGGGATAGTATTTATATAACTCATTTTCTCACCCCAAATCATCTTATTCCTTTCGAATATGATAAAAAAGATTTAAGAATGACATTTTGCAAATTCAAAATGAATGCATGTTCATCAAAAGTTACAATAGGAATGACCTTATACATTGTATATAGTAAATTGAATTTCTGTCCTGAAAGCCAAAAATTAATGGGATATAATTTTAAGATCATAAACGTTTTAGATTTGGAAATAAATACAGATAAATACATTTTTCTCACCTCAAATCATCTTATTCCTTTCGAATATAATAAAAAAAAAAAGATTTAAGAATGACATTTTGCAAATTCAAAATGAATGCATGTTCTTCAAAAGTTACAATAGGAATTACCATAATAAATTGAATTTCGTCCTGGAAGTCAAAAATTAATGGGATATAATATTAAGATCATGAACGTTTTAGATTTGGAAATGAATACAGATAAATACATAAAATTGTTATTTTCAACAGAAAATTACCTATATGAGTCATTTGGGCTCATTTTGATTCATTTCATTTTTTTTTTTTTTTGGTTGTTGACAAAATGAGTAACACTATCCCTTTAATGTATTCAATAAAATATCCAAATACAAAGCAGATATGGAAGACTCAGTGGTGTCTTATTTCTAGTTCCCTGGGATACAATCTAATCGAAATATGGATGAATATTATTATTATCAATAGATAAAACGTCAATAAATTGGTATGTTGAATGAAAGGCCACCGCTAGAGATTTCTTCTTCTCACGTAGATCGAAGCTTGTAAATAAATCCTGCCTCGTAAGAATATGAAACAGGTCAGCTACATAAGAAGCACAATTCGTGCCAAAGGGAATTCCAACGTACTATTGGAAGGCCTGATTACTAAAAACTACGAATTATTATCAATGTAGAACTCCATCCATCGTTGTTTTGAAATCAACTTCAAAATATTTGTGCGTAAAATCAGAGTGGGTTATTTTTAGAATGACTGATCACTGGATATGGAGATTTCCTTTCCCAAATTTTGCAACTGTCTATAATGTTGAAATATCTAGTCTTTTAAAAATCGTTAGGAATGGTCGAGTCAAATGTTGAGAAATCATACGTTTTGGTGAGATTTTAGATTGACTAGAATTTCTTTGGAGTTTTTTTTAGAATCCACATTTGATTTACACCACTTCTGGTATATGTTGATGCACAATACGTCTGAAGTTGCTCCTTCACAGCTGTCAATATTCTTGAGAAGTAAAGATAGGGGCTTGTAGGAACATTTATTCGATCCAGCAATGTATGTTTGTTTGTAAGGGGTTTTGTGAAGTTTGGAAATTCCGTATAGGTACGGTAATTCGTGTTCATCTGTCCCATTGACTGGGAATTTCATGTTTTGAAGAGCAGTTGGAGTGTAAGCACAATTACCATTTGTGGAGTTGATACCAAGTTCAATTAAATGCAGTTGTAATAATGGGTCACAGTGGCGGATCCAGGATTTGTCGAAAGGGGGGGCCCGGTCCGTTGAAAAAGTAACTAGTAAGCTTAAAGTCTGGGATGAAGCCAAAGTGGGGGCCCGGGGGGCGAAGCCCCCGGAAGTTCTCAGGTTTTAGAGCTCTAAAGTTACTATTAGAGGTTAATTTATCTATATATCTATACATGATAATTAATTTTGGTCACCAAAAGGGGGGGCCCGGGCCCCCTGCCCCCCCCCCTCTAAATCCGCCACTGGGTCAAACAGACAAAGACAATATCGTTACAAGGGTCGTTAGCTATAACCAATTCTTAACATAATTCTTTTATAACTTATGGTTGAAGAAATACAGAGAGATAGATGGTACGTACTTTTGTTTGAATGTCTAATACATGTACGGTATCTTAATATTCTTTGTATACTCTTTATCCACTGAGACAGGGTATCAAGTTCCTCTTTTTCTGGATAGTCTTCGACAGAATTCATAATAGAGATGGAATTCTGTCGCCAACTGAATGGCCGAGGTCCTTTTAATTTAGGACCTTTTAAAGGTGAGTGATCTCAGGTCCTCATTTCCAACTATATTAACATCACCAGTAATGATCGACATGTCCAGCTGGACTATAGTTGAAAGAAGACGAAGAACATATATAACATTATTGCAAATAATGGCATTTATGTAATTTGTGAGATGATAAGACAATTTGTCATGTAGAGTTTATTTTGGGTTAACAGATAACTATTTTCTTCTATTAACGCGTGCAGAAGATTACGTCATAGATGAAACAGTTGATTACATCACAGATAGAAACCGTTTAATTGTTTTAAACAAACTAATTTTCCAACTGCGTTGTGTTGAACTGCTGCAGATATTGTTCATCTGTAAAAAATATTTAACCTACCGACCATCCTCGTCATTCTCCACATAACTTTGATATTTGTTACACGTGTTATTGTAGTTGCAGATTCTATTGTATTATTTATTACCAGTGGCGGATTTAGAGAGGGGGGGGGGGGGCAGGGGCCCCCCCCCCCCCTTTTGGTGACCAAAATTATCATTATGTATAGCTAAATAATTTAATTTACTTGTTACAAGCAATTTGATTGGCTGAAATACGATTGAGCAACATCATTTATTTGGATAATCTAACTTGCCCTTTGTGACGTCCTAGAATGACGTCACAATGCATTTGACGTTATTGTTTCCACTATGTTGCTACCGGAAAATTCGTCCGCCTCATTCAAAATCCTTCATTATCTCGAAAGTTATATCATCACAAAAGTTAAATAAATTTTTAGAATTAAATTATAAGGATTGAAGCTAATTTTGACCTATGTTATACGATATAATCTAACTTGGTACGTTACGTAAATATAATCCGCTTCGCGGATTATAAAGCGTAAACTGCACCAAGTTAGATTATATCGTATAACATAGGTCAAAATTAGCTTCATTCCTTAAATAAACCCCTAAAAATGACTTTAAAAGCCCTTAAACCCTAGAGCTTCCGGGCTTCGCCCCCTGGGTCCCCACTTGGGTTTCATTCAGACCTCTAGCCAGCGACGTAAAGCAGGCCCACTTTTTCCAAGGCCCGCCCCCCCCCCCCCTTTCGACAAATCCTGGATATCGCCACTGAGTTACCGTATGGTTTGATTGGGTGTTATGGTAGCACGGCGTATGTTTTGATGTTAAACGAAAAAGTTTGTAATGTTATTTTATCTAACGTCAGATTTTACATATCTTGTTAACTCAGGGGAGATCACTAATTTATCATATTGTTGTATCATAGTACTCTAATCATCATCGTTGTGTCATAGAACTCTAGTCATATGTTAGTACATGGTGATCTCCTCTTTACCATATCATTATGTTATATTGTATATAATACAAATACTTAATTTCTGTTACGGCGGTGGATTTTGCCAGATCGCAACATTACATATAAGATTGGGTTGAATGTTGTCTGATGCGTGTCATAAAGATTGTGACTTATGTAATGGCAAAGATAACGAACAGTGATCAATCTCGTAAGTCCTAAATAGAATACAAAAACAAGAATTGGGCAAACACGGACCCCTGGACACACCAGAGGTGGGATCAGGTGCCTAGGAGGAGTAAGCATCCCCTGCTGACCGGTCACACCCACCGTGAGCCCATAGTCTTGATCAGGTAAACGGAACAGTCCGTAGTCAAATCAGTGTGTGAAAAACGGCTTAACAATGGCTATGAAACACATCAGACAGCACTTGACTCAATGGTATAGGTCATATTGGTAAACTAAATTGTTAGAACGACCATATAGACTTATCTTATACCGAATTTGCCTATTTCTTTCCCTTTCACCGTATCATAGGTCAAACGGCGGATGTAACTGCGTCTCCACACACGTCACGACGTTGTGTTTACAGGGCTCCCTATATGCCCTTTGCATTTGGCCCCTTCCTAAGTTTGTATTTTTTCAGGTTATTCATGAAAGACCATTGTAATCCTCACTTTTTCCATTGTAATCGATTTATCTTTATTATAATTTAATTTTACTCGTTACAAGCAATTTCATTGGCTGAAACAAGATTGAGCAACATCAGAGGTATTTTGTATAATCTAACTTGCTCTTTGTGACGTCCTAGAATGACGTCACAATCCATCTGACGGCCGAATTACTTTGTTGCTATGACAAAATTCGTCCGCCTCATGGAAAATCCTTATATAATTTCGCAAGTTATTCATCAAATAACGTTAAATGCAATTTTCTGAATTAAATTATAAGGAATGAAGCTATTGACCTAGGTTATACGATATAATCTAACTTGATGCAGTTTACGCTTAAAATAATCCGCTTCGCGGATTATAAAGCGTAAACTGCACCAAGTTAGTCAGCCTTGGAAGCTCTAGGCTGAAGGGGTCTTTGTCGTCCTGGGTATGCCATTTATGTACCCAGGGTACTTTTATTTATTAGAATGATACCTCGGGTACTACATAATATTATAATCGTACCCTGGGTAAACAATAATCGTCCCTCGGAATTTTCCGATGAGACTCGACGAGATTTAACTGATGCACGTGTGCTCTGGTAATTGTAGGAGGAAAGTACATAGAGCATGTAAAGCACAACAACAAATATGGTAAGCGATTGGCGCGCAAGAGTAAAAATATCTATGACACATGACGAGGAAAAACACCATAACCAATTAGTATCACTACTGACATAGATATACTAATACGCCCCAGTACTTAAAGCAAACATACTTACCCAGTACATTAAACCATTCAATCATACCCATCTGATCCAAATATAGACCCAGGAAAACAACACCCCTTCAGCATACGTATAACCTAGTATCAAATTACTTCCATTCCTTTAAATAACAATATATCAATCTCCATATGGGTTTGGCTAATGATTCTATAAGTGTCAACGAAGTGTTCACACCCATGTGCGGCATAACATAAAAATCATATCAAACTACAACACATAGAGATTTATACATATCAGCAGTTAAGCACCCCCCCCCCCCCCTCTTCTATGGTTCGCCCCGAGCCACAAAACGCTTTACAAACTAATGGTCACCTACGATTATATAAAAATATTTGTCTTTATTAAATTACCACAAACAATCCTTCATTAGATAACGTAGTATCGGGTATTAAATCGCACGGAAAGTTAATCAAATCAGAGTAAAAATCTTCAAGATATTAAAACATTTTTTTTTTCTTTTAAGAATATACTACTAATGATTCTTTACAACAAAATTTTGCTTGGCTTGTTTGTACACAAACTATGCTACGTAAAGTTTACGTACGTCTGTGACGTCACAATCTGCGTATAAATTTATGTTATGAGTGATAGAAGTAATCATGTGATAAAAAATAATATTTCTTCCAACATTGCTATCGATGTTATCTTCAAGCTGTTAACTTAAAGACGTATCATTAAAAGTAAACAAATGACGTGAATATAAACAATGATCCGTGCTTCATACGTCATTTGGATGTCGATGCACGAGATGGCTGGCCTAAGCGTATTTTTCCTCTCTCTCGTTATTTTCAGTGACAAAATGTCATTCATAAATTCCAACAACTTGGATAGAAGAGAAGACATAAAATTAGAGTATTTGGACCACGAAAAGGTAATTAGTATACAATGCGTTGTTCTTTAAATCTTTGGAATGCAAAGAGATGATATATACTGGTCAGCGTGCTATTTTTAACCTTATTGAAACTTCTGATTTGTCCTATATTTTGATGTTTTGAACTGAGATGTATCTATATACTGGCAAATTAAATAAACTATCTTCTTTTGGACATAAATATCCACTGAATTGATTTGATATTGTTTGCGGGGTCATATGTTTGTGGTTTGTACTTTATGGTCGAAGATTTGAGGCTTCGTAGTGTTGTTCCCCACATTTTCGAGTAAGAGCTATATTCATAGACACGTATACTTATTTTGCAAGTCACTCTTTATATAAAAAGACCCTCTACAACACTTAATTATGAATATAGGCAAAATCTTTCGGTTTTTAAAGTCCACAGTTCTAAGGCTATAAAAAAGCCCAAGGACTTCCGACAAATTTCTGTAGTCAGTCAGTAAAAAACCTCAGTCTTTATCCGTCAACGGCTGGAGAGGTGGCAGTTTACTTCATAGTATACCTACTAGTCCATGAGCTGCCAATAACTTTTGCCCCCCCCCCCCCCCCCGCGCCCCCGAGGGGGGAACTTCTGAAAGGTCTGATTTTCTGAAAGCTTAATAAAAATGCTACAAAATGACCATTTTGCAGCTCTGGCCGTTGGGACTCTTAAGGAGTTTTGGTGGCAATCTTAAGAAAATTATCAAAAATCGCTGAAATTGGACAAACGTATATAATTTAAATTTTTTTTAATTTTTTGCTTGTCTTAACATATGGCCTGTAATCATACAATGTCATAAACTACAGGACAGAACACTTTTACACCAATTTTTTTGTGTGTGGTATTTTTTTTTGGGGGGGGGGGAACTCGATTTTTGTGAAAATCCAATGAAAACATCAAAATTTTGTTTTCTTAATGTCGCAAGTTTTTGTGATTCAAAACGAATTGTCCAGTTTTTGGTAAGGCTTTGGTATGAAATAATCCATCATTTTCATTCAAATATTTGCATGTTAAACATATTTGGTAAAAATAAATTACTTCTCAAAGTGGAAACTCATTACAACGCATCAAAATCCAATGTCCTTTATACGATGGTTTTGATTGGATAAAATTAAATTGAAACAGATTTCACATCATAAATCCGAAAACGTGACGTCACATACGCAGCATGAAAACAAACAACGTAACGCACGGAACTATTCAAAATTTTTTAAAAAAGTTCATACAGTTGAACAAATTGGAATATATAAAGAAGTAAACAACTTTTTTTGAAGAATTTAATCGATGTGTAAATCTCTGGCAATTTTACTCACAAAACTTACATATAAAGTGCTTCGCACTTTTATTCAGTTTGTGAGTTAACATGTCCCAGAGTTTCACACATCGATAAATCTTCAAAAAGAATGTTTAATCCTATATTAAATTAATTTTCGTTAACATCATTGCATTAATTCACACAATTTTATTTCAGGTTTAATTTTAAATAAATTGAAAAAAAAAACTTATAATAAAAATACTAATAAACTATTCTATTAATTTAATGGATTAATAATTATTAATTTTAATAGACAATTATGATACATGTACAGTGTCCTGTTGAACTTATATTGTATGCAGGGTTCCTCACTAGGATTTTTTAAAACTTGAGTCCAAATACTCAGCTTTTTGGAAAGGTTTGCATGCGGTCTCAGCTAAATTTGGTGAGTCCCAGAACAATTAGACTGCTTTTTTGAAATTTATCGTACAAAACTTAGATAAATCTACCAAGTCATATTCTCTCAATACCTAATACATAACAGTGTTCTAGCATACTAAAAGAATAAATAAGATTGTCTGGTAATGAAAATGCATGCTTAACTTTCCGTTTCACTCTGATTTGGGTAGACCTCGATCTAGCCACTGACTGATGACTGACCAAGGGCTTGTCAGAGATGTACGACGACCAGAGAAAAAACTGCTTAAGTTTGGGAACAAGGAAAAGTCGTATAAGGCCTAGATCTGGCGAGTATGGGTGGCAATTTAAACTGTAACCCTGACTCCGACTTCAAAATTGCTTCCAGCAATGTGATCGAGCATTATCATAAAACGTAGACGAACGTGCCTAAATGCTGACAATAGATGTAGTTTATGCTAATATCGTCAGACTTTTTTAGTATATGCATATCGAAACCACTTTTGCCCTTAGGCATCGGAATTTGTACGGCTGTTAACCCATCACATTTGAAGGTACCAGTCAGCAATAAAGAGAACTGTCTTTGTGCTTATAGATCTTTTGGCAACTAGTTAACAGGTCTTCTACCGGTTGTTAGTTAGCCAATTTGCTTCCAATTTTTCTTATTGGTTCAAAATATTGCACCCATGTTTCGCTCACCACACAACAATGTTTGCAAATTGTCTTTAATTGAATTTAGGAAACACTTTCCAAAATTGCTTTAGCGGATTGTACTCGACCCGTACTTGGTCATTCTGTCGATATAGAATTATGTGGTATGCATCTGGCAGAAATCTTTTGTACTTTCAAAAATACCTTTCAAAATGAAATGCCCCCAAGATAGCGATATTGCCAACAGCTTTAAGCATTATCAGAATTCATGTATATTCCGTAAAATTAATGTTATATGTAGTTTATGTAACGTCTGTCAATTTTGACGTTACTTGATTTCGGACGTCAAGAACAAGACTTTCCAGCTGCATCAGGAACTCATTATCAAAATAATCCCATCTTATTTTCGCCACATGTTTCATATTTTATTAAAGCAAATGTGCACTATGATTTTTGTTTCTTGAAACGTTTAATTGCTCCCCAAAAAACTTTTAATCAATTTTAGCATGCATTTATGTCAACAGGTGCTCTACAATTAAAGTGCAAGAATTTTATCTTTTAAATTTTAATTAACATGCACTGTGATTCGTACAATATGTGCATAATGTTAATGTTATATGTCAAAAAAATCTTGGGTCGAAAATCTCCGGGTGTAGAGAAAACTGATATTAAATTCAAGACCGAATTAGCAGCAATAATGATTTAAGAGAAGTTTTCTATGGATTACTGTAGCTTGGCAATTAATGTGGGGTTCAGTTTACACTTGTTCAATCAGACGGGATTTCTCTTTGCTCAATTAAGCCCCGCGAGGTGATCAAGGAAATAATTCATGAGAATGAAGAAAAGTTCCATGAAGTATATGCTGAATCAGATCATGAATAATCATTAACTTACCCATGAAACTTTCAATTGGACATCATACAGTCACTGAATTTAATTTATGAATCCCAGATTCATGGATATTGAAGAACTAGGAGTAGTCATGAAAAAATTGGCAAGGCATTAGTTCATGAAAACTTTCAATGAAACAATCAAGAATATTACAATAGCAGAATTTGCATATTCAACTGTTCCTCTCTATTTATGACCGCATTTCTGTCAGTTGTGTTCCACAACATGAATATATTCCAATGCTACGTTTATCCAAACAAGTTAAACCATGGAAAACTGTTATATATTTTGTGACAGAAAACTTGGAAATGACGCACAAACGAATACTGTTGAGCTCACCCATCAAATATAGCCCCGATGAATTTGTTCAACGTATGGCATGAGCCGAATTAATAAACAACACGCACCGGTGCAATCCAAGACTATTGCTTGTGAGATCAAACACTGCTGGTTCTGAAGCAACTTTCCGTGACTCGAGAGAGATAAACGTCGTGCTGAGCGTAAATCTCAAAGACGTACTAACTTAACAGTTCGCGTGACATTTTAAAAAATAATAATTATACCCAATAACTAAAAAACTAAATAAAAAAAATAAATGAAAATAAATCAAATAAAATAAAAAAATCCCTATACAACCACAAGAATGGCGTTTTCTTGATCGGCAATTTTGTTAGTCGTTGTGAAAAGTGAATCCTCACGCGAACCGCGAGTTGTATAAACAAAGACTTGTACAGTCAGGTTGCAATTAGATTATACAGCCGTTAACTGCACCCATGTCAAAATTAAGCTTCATTTTTACCAAAGTATATGCAGTTTAACGACAAATTTTAAAATAGCTCAACGTGATGGACGTCAGCTCTCTAGTCAATTCCTACTTAATGTACATAGAGGATTTTCAATGTTTTGTTGTTGGAATAGAGAAATTTATTTCACGAGTGGACAGGTATTTTTTGATATTTTCACGATGTCGGAGCAAACGAGTGAAAATATGAAAAAATCCTGTCTCAACAAGTGAAATAAATTTCTCTATCTAACAACAATAAATTGAATTTTTTCTATTTATTACATTTCCTCTTTTTTAGCTGTCGGCCAGTCTAGTCTGTTCATATTTCATAAACTCGATACCCAAGCATTTTATAAGAAATTCTACGTGCAGGGAATGCATAGAAACATATCGAACAATAGCAAGAAACGACCATTTCGGTTATTTCATGTAGATTTAATTGATCAGATTTAAAAACAAGCTTATCGTACAATGTACATGTTATTATGTAAGCACACGAGTTGACTTTTTGTCTATGTTTTCAGTCGTTGCGAATATTTGGCCCGACAATGGCGACATCATCATAAAAAGGATGTTCGTGTAGCAAGGAGATAAACTTAAATTCCTGCGTTTTGTTTGCAATTAACGTTTTAAAACTACATTATAACTCACCGGGATTCAAGTTGTTCGGAATTGAAAATTTCAATATGTGAAAGGTAAAAACTGTATGGGATTGTGTCTCTGACTGTCTCCTTCTCCCTTTTGAATGGTTGGTATATCCACCTACAAGCCTTTACCTAGTGGCCTTAAAAGTTAAAACTATTCGCACTTATTTAACTAAACTTGTCAATCCATATTCCCATGCAAGTGGTAGAAGTGTATAAAAGCCTAAGTATAGTGGTGCTGTCAATAATTCCATTCATTCAAAAATCAGTTGAATGAAATTCAGCGCCATCTGTGAAAGAGGAGTCATGTAGGTACTGTACCATTCACTCACAATTTACACCCAGCCTTGGAAGTGTATATTAATGGGAAAGGTTATGGATGATATTCTTTTCAAGATTGGATAATGGTTTTGTTTTGCATTTGCAGGTAGTTTTTCTATGTGGGGTTTACTATTCACAACATCTGACTGTTCACTGGCACACATCAGAGGAAAGGAAGATCCCTGGAATTCCATTATGAGCGGGTTTGCCACAGGTTTTGTCCTAGCCCTACCAAGTAAGTGAAAGACTTTCTATCTTTGATATTAATTGTACAGATAGTTATTTATTTATTTTGCAGACAAACTTGAATGCTATAAATGAATGGCATGTCTAATGCGTTTCCAGTGGTTATGTTGTATGAGTTATTATAAATCGTCGCTGTTACAGCATTCTTTGACCACTTTATAGTTTATTGAAATAGGATTAAAACATAAAAAACAGCACGTATAAATGTATTTGTATTCTATCCTAGATGGCTACTGGGCTGCAACAGGATCTGGAATGATTGGTAAGCAGCACTATATCTGTTATTTTT
>CAJDSM010029275.1:0-10788 GCA_903981925.1 Ostrea lurida
TCACAGCTCGAGCCCTGACATGTACATGCAGCCCTTGAAATACTCTACTACACCTTTTACCCATTCAATGTGGGATTGCTCATCCTTAGTTTATAAATTGTTTGTTCATCATTCATCATTTTGCTTTTTTATTTCTTAAACACAAAGATTATTCGATGATCCTACACCATTCAAAGTCTGCACTATAGCTTTCACCAAATTATCTCTGTTTACTTATCATTCAGGCGAAACTTTTTTTATTAATTGGATTACGGATTAAAATGGGTCGGTCGGTCGAAATAAAACAAAAAAACAATAATCTCGAAACATTTGAAGATCTCGCCTCTGAAATTTAAAAAAAATAAAATACAACTCTTTCATATTTTATAGTTTAATTTTTTAAATTTTGTTTACCTACCTATGCGACGACTACGAACCTTTTCTGGCAGTTTTTTTTTCCACTTTGATAGTTCATCCCTAACACCATGATGGGAAAACCAGAATGATTCTGATTTTGATTCCAAATAAAACTGGTTATTATAAAATAAAATTTTTATCATGGATGTGAATGAAAACCTTCACTTCTTTTTTTTAACTTATGTTTTTGATTTATTATTCCAGTTGATTTGAAGTATTTATTTTTGCTTTCATTTAATCAAGTGATTTTAAAATCAATAATTTGTAGTAGGTGGTGTATTATCAATTTTTTATTTAAGCTCTCATTGGAAAAAAAATTCTGTGCCCCTTTCAACACAAAGATTTGCATATTGGTCTAACGATGGATACTTTGCCTGCAGAGCTGGCACAGTATAATGTCATCATGTACAGCTTGTCATTCCCACAGTGGAAGTAGATGTCCGTAATTTGACAGACTTCGCTGGCAAAAAGTGGATGATGAATTTAAAGACCTCGTAACCAAAAATTTAATATGTACTAGAACCAGTTCTTCAACCATGTTCGCAAAAACCTGACCCACAGTGGGACTTGGTCAATACTGTTTAAGGCATTTGAACAACATGTCATTGTCATTTTGACAATTTACTGAAATGTGAAAGAATGCCATCACCTAACTCGAATAATTCAAGCCCTCCCGTCTCCGGTTCTCTCCGACTGTGCAGCGATCAATAGAGAGCGGAATATAACGACTGGATTATTCGGGTTAGCCATCACCTCGCATTTTCATCACTGAACTTGCCAACCATATGTTGTGTATGTGGCGGGAAAAAAATACACCCCTAACCCGATCAAAGCGAAAGTGCAGGCAATATAATATCCATGAATCATAGAATGTTAGATAAATATTTATGATATTATCGATATTTTATAATGGTTGCAGTTGTTTTTTTGTTTTTTTTGCATTCATTTTTTTACTGTCGTGGGGGAAAAGAAGAATTTGAAAATTTGCATTTTTATTTTTTTCTAAAAGTAGAAAAAATATGGTCGGCGGATCCGTAATCCAACTAATAAAAAAATGTTCGCCTCAATAACATTCATTTATCATTCACTTTCCATTCACACACTGCTATTACCCAGCCTACTAGATGAATTGATATTACATTTTTTTTTTTTCTGCTTTCCAATTTTAATCACCAGAGAAAGGATGAGAAAGAAAGAGATGATCAGAGGTGTAACAGTTTATCACATGACTTACTCCAATCACGTGATCAACTGTTTCCCGATCAGGTGACAAACTTTTTCTGAAGCCAAAGATATTTCGCTTACGCAAAACATCATTAGCACAAAAAGTGGCTACACTTTTTTTCAACCCAGTGTGAGCCCTGACATGTATAACATGATAATAATGAATATATTTTTGTTTCTTTGAAAAACTATACTACCTTCACTTTGCTAATCTACAACATTTGATCATTATATTAATGCATTTGCATAACTATTACCAATCACTATAACTGGTTCAATTAGAATTTAATAGATATCTTATAAACAGTTATCCAAATCAAGAAATGTTTTTGCAAACATATATGCCCCTATTTCATGATTTAATGAATGGTGCAGACCAATATCCCCTGCTCTTTTTCAAAGGAAGTATTGTTAAATTGCACCCTGTTTCTAACAAAAGTATTCTAATATCTGCCCTAAAATTGTGCAACTAAACTACATTTACCACACAACTGTACTGTTTCCGGGTTCATAAGCAGGTTTGGAAAAACGATATGAACTCGAAGCTCAGGTTCATAAATGCAAATTAGGTAGGTCAATCATGCGCTACATAAAGAAAACAACACATCATCCTTTGAAACTGTTAACATTGACGGTAAAATCATTGTTTTGTCACCAAGGTTGTTCAAAGAGGATTTTGTGTCTGATAGAAGTAAAATAAGTGAAACAGAAATTTCAAAGCTTTTTCAAACTGTGACGTTGCAGATGACGTTACAATCGAATTGATGATGTCAAACAACAACAAAGCGAAAAATTCGGGTTGTGAAATAGAAAGTAAATCTTAATATGCATTTAATGATAGTTGTGCGATAAATAGAATCGTACACCCATGCTTATAGCATACGAAATTTATGAAATTTGTTACCGAATTTAAATATTTCCCTTACCAAGGCTCGGGAAATATCAAATCCGGTGACTCATTTCATAAATTTCATATGCCATAAGCTCTCTTGTTCAAGATCCTCTGTATAAATTTATAAACCTGCTTTAACTTGCACTTTTAAATGTGTTGGGAATATGAAAAAGTTTAGCTAAAACTCACAACAGGGGGGATAACTGTACTCAGTGACTGATGACTTAATTGAGGTACAACCTATTTAATACCTCCCTCTCTCTTACTTACATTTGGTTCCTTTAAACCATGAAAAAAAAAATAAATAAATAAATAAAAACCCTCATCAACTTGTTCCCCACAATCTTTCTAACCACACTCTATTCAAATCCATCAGTTGGTGTAACATCATAGTGTCATGATACATAAACAGTTGAGAGTACTTTTGACACTTTACACTCTGAGAAGACCAATGCAAGGCACAACTGAGATATATACAAGTCTAATTCAACTGAATTTCTGTTTATAGCTAGATATTGTTGCAAACAAGTAACTTTCAGCATGGTTAAATTAATTCAAAATTAATAAGTTCAAAGCTTTGCTTTCTGCAACAGATACACGGTATATGTATTTGTATATTCCTATAGATCTGCAAAGCTGACGATTGTCATTTGTTTCTTTCATCAAAGTGTCACTGTAATACATTGCAGACAACATCTATTTCAAACACTCAAACTAAATTTTTCTATAATTTTTGGTAAACTGTATGTGCTTCAATTTCACATGTGATAATTTTTATACCATCATTTATTGGTAGGTAATATTTTCTGTTTCTAGATACTATCAACTAAGAGTGTGTTTTTTCAAACATTTCTGAGTCAATCAGATTCAAGTCTTTTACATACATGTATAATAGTATTGCTTTACACCTGTATTAAGTGCCAATTTTGATATTTTAGTCAGTTAGTGTAGCAGTTTTAATTTGTGTAAAATAGTCACAAACAAGAGGTACTGTGAGCAATGCTCACTAAGGATACCCCCCGCTTACCCCAATCTCCCGAAGGGTATTGTTAACTGTTCAAAGAATTTGAAATGGAAATCATGTTGCTACCTTTATGTCCAGAGAGCTTGACCTTTCTTTTGAACCCAAATTCAATAGGAAACATCTTTGATCATGACAGTTCATTTGTATGACATGGTGAATCTAGGTTGAAAGTATAATGCTCTACAGCCCAAAAATCACTTTGGTACTTCCATGTCCAGTGCGCTTGACCATTGACCTTTTGACCCTACATTCAATAGGGAAAATCTTCGTCCATAGTAGTTCATATGTATGATATGGTAACTGTAGACCACAGATAATCCTCTAGAGCATGTAATCATATTTCTACTTCGATGTCCAGTGTGCTTGACCTTTGACCTTTTGACCCCAAATTTGATAGGGAACATCTTCGTCCCATGGGCAGTCTATATGCAGATTATGGTGAATCTAGGTGGAAAGGATACACTTTAGAGCCCGGAAACCATTTTGCTACTTCATTGTCCAGTGTGCTTGACCTTTGACCTTTAGCCCCAAAATCAATTGGGAACATTCTTATCCCATAAGTAGTCCATATGTATGATATGGTGACTCTAGGTGGAAAGGATAACACTTTAGAAGCCTAGAAACATTTTGCTACTTCATTGTCCAGTGTGCTTGACCTTTGACCTTTTGACCCCAAATCAATTAGGGAACATCTTTGTCCCATGTAGTCCATATGTATGATATGGAGACTCTAGGTGGAAAGGATAACACTTTAGAGCCCGGAAACCATTTTGCTACTTCCATGTCCAGTGCGCCTTGACCTTTGACCTTTTGAACCACCAAAATCGATAGGGAACATCTTCGTCCCATGTGTAGTCCATGTGTGCAATATGTTACTCTAGGATGGAAAGGATAACACTTTAGAGCCCGGAAACCAGACGGACGGACGAACAACCTGATTCCAGTATTCGTTGCGGGGGGTATAATTATAGCCTGCAGATCCGCTGCTTTACAGACAGGAGTCTCTATACTGACCTCCTTACACCCCTGCTTGTCTGGGAGTTCGTAGTTACTGGCGTGGAGGGGCTGGGCTGCATTCACCGGCTTCAGGACCACCTTGTCACCTACCACCACCTGTAAACACAGTTCAAAATAGTACTACCGGACTTATTACAACTGATATCAAACCAGAGTCTCTTATCAGTCACCAGAGTTTGTGGTCAGGTATGCAATGAGCAAAAAGCATCTAGCAAAGTGGAGCATTTAGTAACACTTAATGCACCTACTCATATAATCATACAGTAAAAAATGCCTCATCAAACACCTGTGCAATCCATTTCACTGAGCATTCTGACCTTTATCTTTATTTTCAACTTCATGTTTTGATGTTTTTGAACTGCTTTATCTGGCCCTATCTGTATCAGGGATGTGACTCAATTTCTCAGAAATCAGAGTAAATTGGTACACCTCACCCTTCCAGGAAAAATAATCATTTTCTGTCACTCTAGATCAAACCTAGAGTGTTTCACTTTCTTGAAAATTGATTAATAATTATAATAGTGACTGAATTTATATAGCGCTTTATCCATAGAGCTCAAAGCGCTTTACAGTGCATTATTACCCCGGCAGACCTTAACAATCCAGAACCTTTTTCAGTGCAAGCTGCCGTTAAGTTGCTAGCTAGAACACTAACATTCAAAAAATATCTTTCACTGTCTATAGCCAGGTACCCCTTTTACACTTGAGTGGATTGAGGAAATTTGTATACAGTGCCTTTCCCACGGACACAACGTTGGTCCTGCCACAGCCAGGACTCGAACCAACGACCTTTTGGTCGAGAGTCTGACGACCTAACCACTAGGCCACCGATTGAGTAAATCAGATGATTTCCTGTGAAAACAGGAACTAGATGTGTCAGTACACCACGGATGCTCACACCCGCCGCAATGTTTATGTGACCCTTAAGGGCATGTATTGCCCACCTCTCATTCACATCTACATGTTGTGATCTTTAAATGTACCAAGTTTCATTATCTAACACCCTACTCCTGTCCCCCAAACCTCAGCCAGCACCTATCATATACATCAAATCATCCATGCACACTGATCCTTCAACACTCTAGCATCCCTTTATTCTGCTTTCAGGGTGCTTCATTCTACACATCATATTCATCACAATCAGTAGAACTTCACAAGCAGTTTACATCATGTTTGACAGCTAATACTAAACATTTATAATTGGTGTGTAAATGAATCTCATGTTCATATGGACCAACAATAGGAGGCGTCATATATATATGGTAATTAAAATAAGGTCNAACCAACAATAGAAGGAGGCATGTTGTTGTCAAGTCATATATATATGGTAATTAAAATAAGGTCATGTTCAATATGTGTATTGATTATCGGTGTTATTCAGACTTACAGCATCCCCCGACTGCCTTAGTTTGTAGAAGGGCTCTATGTAGAACCATGAGCCTTCGTTCCCCTGTACATCCAGTGTCACCCTCATGGCATTTTTCTCCAGTAGAGCGGGGAGCCTCTTGTTTACTGTCAGGTATTTGTTACTCTTAAGATGCAGCAACTGCAAAAATTTGTACATTAATGATATACAACGATGCAGTGCAGCGAATCAAATTCATGCCCCTCTCAACTTACTGTGATAAATTACTTTCATTGTGTAAATATTTTTTTCGTCTTCTTATACACTAAATGATTTTGGGATTTGGGGGTTGTTTTTTTGGCCAGACACAATTATACTTGTTTGCTTATTATCAGGTAGATCATGTTCATATGTAAAGGTGCTGAATTCTCAGAATTAACATCATGATATCTTTCATCTGTAGGAGAGTAATCAATGAATTTAATCTGGGATTCTAAAAATAAAACTACCGAAATAATGAGGGGATGAATTGGAATCCTACCATGTCAAAAATTTCATAACTTGTAAACCATGACTGGCGTGTGAAACATTTAAGAGATTAAGCAGTCGACATCTGCTCATTTCATTGATAACTTAGAAACACAGTCACATTAATCAATGTAAACTGCAGAATATCAACTGAAACAACAAAAGCTGATAAAGAATTAGAACATTTTGATTTAAGTTCCACAAACAGCCAACACAGAGGATTAACTATTGCATAACCTTCAAATTCAAAATCTCTTTCTATTACAGGTGTACAGTTACATTCAGAGGGTATCAAAATATCTGTGTAACTGACATAAAAAGGTGGGAATTGTGTAATAAACAGGTGGGAATTGTGTAAAACGAACTGATTATTCCTTATCCTAACTGCCCATAATGCTACAGGTATACCACACCCGTATTATAATCTGTTAATTCCTTGCCTTATCTTTATGTACTATATACCTATGTTATACCCTGACTATTATCTACTCTTCTGTGTAATTATAGGTTAATGAAAATGATTATCTTATATTAATCATACTCTGTTGTTGGATTTATTGTCAGATACTTGCCACAAAACCCTCAACACCTTACTGCTTCAGTGACACTGGCTTTGAATTCTACAAAAATCTATGGAGTCAGCTGATGATGTTGACATAATGATACATATCCATCTGTAATAGGATTTTTTCTCAATAATATCAATAGCTTTGGCAGGAGTAGTAGGCATGTTCCTAATGGTGTTAAGACAATCCACTAACTGTTTAGTAATTAAGGAAAACCAGATCCTGACATTGGCCACATTCTCGTGGAAATCTGCCTAAGTTCTTCCGTCAAAATAAACAATTGGCCCGTCTTGCTGTTTTCACTTTGAGATTGTGATTTTTTCCCCCTAGTATAATCGTAAATTGTCTGAAAGAATGTATTGTCTCTAAAATGCTGTGTATCTGTTGCATGCAAGGCTTTATTATTCCGGTGTAAGAGCTTTGGTAATTGGTGTCTTTGATGAAAAGATGGTATTGTTTTGGTATGATATGTCTCTTGATTTAGTGTACCATCTGGCAACTTAATAACAAGACAAAGAAGGCCAAGTGAATGGTCAAGGTGAAAATTTATTTCCAGAAAGGTTAATGTCAAGGTCAAATTTTTAAAATTGTCCTTTAATTTTTGAATTATAGCAGAAATGTGAAGGCCCAAGTTTTTCTGATAGTCAAGGTCATCTTCATGAAAGAAGTTGGTTGTAGTAATTTTTTCAAACACTTAACATATCAAATAGTACATGTGAATTTATTTTATTGTTGAAGAATTCATTGTAACCCTTACTAGACTCTTGTCTGCATGCTCAATTTCTTTATATGTACAGCCCAATCATTGTAGCAATGTTTAAGTCTATTGCTGAAATGTATACACTGGATATAAACACAGAGAAAAGAGGGTGTCTGTTTGATGTCAGCTGTTCAGGCTTTGTCACATATCAAAGCTAAGAGAGCAATCAGCAACAAAATATTTACCCTGAGGTTTTTTTCTTCACTGTGAACAGAAGGCACTTAAGACAAAGCAAAAAATTGAGTTTCCTGGAGCTTCCTTGTTACTGTGTTCTGTGTACCATGAGAAGTCACAGGAAGTATGAACAACAGCTAGGTCATAAACAGGGATGTTGTCACTAACGGCAGAAGACACATTTATGAATTATTGAACAATGGTTTGGGATTTATGATAAAGCCAAGTTAACCATTTAGGTTATAATGTAATGTTTACTGCAGAATCGGACGCAATCAAGTATGCAAATTACTTGTGGCAATTTGTTTTTGAAATTCATGAATCAAAAGGGTCTTGAAATTTATACTGGAGCCAGAAAGGTTGTTTTGTGTACATGTAACAAGCTTGAAGGCACAAAACCATGCAAGCCGTTCAAATGCCTACAGGAAATATGAATAGATAGATATATCATTACACAGTAATCAGTGGTAGGATAGGTATTATTTTTTATCTGAAAATACCCCCACATTCCAATTTGGCCAATTTCTAAGAAGCATGAGATTACATTTATTGTATTTTTTTGTTAGCTAGGTTTCAAATTTTTAAAAAATAAACTGAAAGTATCCTATTGATTTTTTTATACTATTATTATATAATATTACATGTATCTGCAGATGTTTTACATGTATTAAACCTTGTATTGGGGTTACAAGTATTAATGAGATAAAAGTTCGTATCTCAAGTATAGTAACTTTTGAAACAAGTAGTTGTATCATGTATACAAGGTATTTGGAATCCTTTAAGGTCTATGTGTAATGTTGTATGTATATTGTTTTTCAGACTGCCTGTTTAAGATTTGTCCTAACAACCGATACTCGGCCCAGAAGCAGTTCTGGCAGGCACAGCGATCGGGACCAACTCCACCACTACATGCTCAGACACCGTGCTGCTCAAAAAACTCCACGTAATCACATATTTCTTACTGATTTGATTTGGAGGCTAGCTATCTTGAAATTTAATATTAATGGCCTTAGGACTGGAAAATGATCCTGATGAACAAAAAGGGAATGAGAGAAAAGAAGATAAAATCTTTTGAATCTATATAAAATCGATGGATTGCAGAGAAAAAGAAATTTTTTGATCACAAGCAAATCAAAAATTTGTAGATTTAAAAAAAAAAAATGAAATGCTAAGTGCATTTCCATTTCACATTGTATTATGATTTGCGAGAATTTGATTTTAGATATATGTCTTTCCAAGAAGTAACAATTATCTAAAAGAAAAATTATGATGGTTGAATAATATGTGATTTGAGGGAATGATGAATTACATTGATTGAATGTGAACAGCATGGAATAAAAGATATCTCAATGTCTGAAAATAAAAAATTATAAATTTTTAAGTACCTTGATAATAAAATGCAAGTGAAAATATTTTAAATGTGATTTCAGCCACAAATTAAAATGATCTGTTGTTTTATGTACATGTATAAGCAGTATGAACATGTCAGATTAATTTGTGCATGCCCACAGTTTAATAAATGAAAATTTCATTTAATTCAATTATCAAGAGTTATCATTGATAAAAAACTGTGGTTATATTGAAATGAACAATCAACAGATAAACAATGAATGTTTTATCCTAAAATGCCCAAAAGTTATTCAAAATTATCATTTTCTGACCATTTTGAGTGATTTAAGCTACAGGTATATACTGTAGAAGCACAAATATTCGTCATGGATTAAATTTTGTTAATTTCGTTGGCAGCATAAATCAACGAAATTAAACCCATGACGAATTTTTAACCCAACTGTTTATAAATAACAAAGCAGTCTGATGAACGACAATTAAATCCTAAGAAAAAATTTTCGGAATCAAATCACGAAATTTTAACCTGATGAAATTTTGTGCTTCTACAGTATTTAGACTTGTACTCTCACAGTCTTTTGCTCATGCAGTATATGTAGCCTTGTGTTGAATCAAAGTATTGGTCAGTTTAAAAAAAAAAGTTATTTTCCTATTTAAGATTACTATATCTATACTACCTGTAATTATTTTGCATAAAAGAATATATTGGTATTGTATGGAAGTAAATACTTAATTGTAGAGAAATTTTACAAAATTTGATCAAAGGTCAGATTTATGTTTTCTGTGACATTTTTTCATTCCATTTCATCATATTCCATCATTGCAATCATGCTTTGATGTTAAAAAAAAGAACTTTTTACTCCCTAGTTGACAAGTTCATTGTAATGCCCTTAAAAGTCACATAACGGGTACTGTCTTATGCAGATCTATTTTCTGCAACAAAACCATAGTCTTTGTTCGGTAATAATAAATATATATAATTGATTGAATATTTCCTAGCTCTCTGATTGGCTGAGATTTCCAAGTAGAAGTCAATAATTCCTAATATTCACCTCACATGACCCTCCATGTGAATATTAGGTTTTATTGACTTTTTGGATCTCAGCCAACTTGCCGCGGTCAATCGATTCACCTCCTTACCATTAAACTATGTATATTGACCCTGGATAAACATGTAAAAAGATAATTCTATGATAATTTATGCATTTACATGCTTTACATGTTTGAACCCTGTCAGATGACCGACTCAGAATGCACACAGACAATCCTGATATATACTTTTTATCTTATTGACTGTAGAGTGCAGCAGAATTGGAGAAGAAACAGAATGAGACTGAGTACAAAAAACAGCTGGGAAACACAGTACAGTATGGGAATGTCATTCAGGTACATCTGTATAGTACTAGACAGGTAGATAATAGTCAGGGTATAACACGGTATAGTACATCTGTATAGTACTAAGCAGGTAGGCAGGTATAACATAGGTATAGTACAATCTGTATTAGTACTAGACAG
>CAJDSM010029275.1:10877-21014 GCA_903981925.1 Ostrea lurida
GGTATAGTACATCTGTATAGTACTAGACAGGTAGATAATAGTCAGGGTATAACTAGTAGTACTCGGTATACGTACTAGACAGGTAGATAATAGTCAGGGTATAACATAGGTATATAGTACATAAAAGATAAGGCAAGAGAATTAACAGATTTATACGGGTGTGGTATACTGTAGCATTATGGGCAGTTAGGATAAGGAATAATCAGTTCGTTTTTACACAATTCCCACCTGTTTATTACAAATTCCCACCTTTATTATGTCAGTTACACAGATATTTTGATACCCTCTGAATGTAATGTACACCTGTAATAGAAAGAGATTTTGAATTTGAAGGTTATGCAATAGTTAATCCTCTGTGTTGGCTGTTTGTGGAACTTAAATCAATGTTCTAATTCTTTATCAGCTTTTTTGTTTCAGTTGATATTCTGCAGTTTACATTGATTAAGGTGACTGTGTTTCTAAGTTATCAATGAAATGAGCAGATGTCGACTGCTTAATCTCTTAAATGTTTCACACGCCAGTCATGGTTTACAAGTTATGAAATTTTTGACATGGTAGGATTCCAATTCATCCCCTCATTATTTCGGTAGTTTTATTGGTACACATTTAGAATCCCAGATTAAATTCATTGATTATCTCTCCTACAGATGTGAAAAATATCATGATGTTAATTCTGAGAATTCAGCACTTATACATATGAACAGATCTACCTGATAGATAATGGCAAACAGTATAATTGTGTCTGGCCAAAAAAAACAAACCCAAATCCCAAAATCATTTAGTGTATAAGAAGACGAAAAAAATATTTACACAATGAAAGTAATTTATCACAGTAAGTTGAGAGGGGCATGAATTTGATTCGCTGCACTGCATCGTTGTTATCATTAATGTACAATATTTTGTAGTTGCGACTTAAGGTAGACAAAATACCATGACAGATGAAGAGCTCCCGCTCTACTGGAGAAAAATGCCATGAGGGTGACACTGGATGTACAGGGGAACGAAGTTCATGGTTCTACATAGAGCCCTTCTACAAACTAAGGCAGTCGGGGATGCTGTAAGTCTGAATAACACCGATAATCAATACACATATTGAACATGACCTTATTTTAATTACCATATATATATGATTGACAACAACATGCCTCCTTCTATTGTTGGTTCATATGAACATGAGATTCATTTACACACCAATTATAAATATTTAGTATTAGCTGTCAACATGATGTAAACTGCTTGTGAAGTTCTACTGATTGTAATGAATATGATGTGTAGAATGAAGCACCTGAAAGCAGAATAAAGGGATGCTAGAGTGTTGAAGGATCAGTGTGCATGGATGATTTGATGTATATGATAGGTGCTGGCTGAGGTTTGGGGACAGGAGTAGGGTGTTAGATAATGAAACTTGGTACATTTAAAGATCACAACATGTAGATGTGAATGAGAGGTGGGCAATACATGCCCTTAAGGGTCACATAACATTGCGGCGGTGTGAGCATCCGTGGTGTACTGACACATCTAGTTCCTGTTTCACAGGAAATCATCTGATTTACTCAATCGGTGGCCTAGTGGTTAGGTCGTCAGACTCTCGACAAAAGGTCGTTGGTTCGAGTCCTGGCTGTGGCAGGACCAACGTTGTGTCCGTGGGAAAGGCACTGTATACAAATTTCCTCACTCCACTCAAGTGTAAAAAGGGGTACCTGGCTATAGACAGTGAAAGATATTTTTCGAATGTTAGTGTTCTAGCTAGCAACTTAACGGCAGCTTGCACTGAAAAAGGTTCTGGATTGTTAAGGTCTGCCGGGTAATAATGCACTGTAAAGCGCTTTGAGCTCTATGGATAAAGCGCTATATAAATTCAGTCACTATTATAATTATTAATCAATTTTCAAGAAAGTGAAACACTCTAGGTTTGATCTAGAGTGACAGAAATGATTATTTTTCCAGGAAGGGTGAGGTGTACCAATTTACTCTGATTCTGAGAAATTGAGTCACATCCCTGTACAGATAGGGCCAGATAAAGCAGTTCAAAACATCAAAACATGAAGTTGAAAATAAAGATAAGGTCAGAATGCTCAGTGAAATGGATTGACAGGTGTTTGATGGGATTTTTTACTGTATGATTATATGAGTAGGTGCATTAGTGTTACTGAATGCTCCACATTGCTAGATGCTTTTGCTCATTGCATACCTGACCACAAACTCTGGTGACTGATAAGAGACCCTGGTTTGATATCAGTTGTAATAAGTCCGATAGTATATTTTGAACTGTGTTTACAGGTGGTGGTAGTGACAAGGTGGTCCTGAAGCCGGTGAATGCGGCCCAGCCCCTCCACGCCAGTAACTAGCACTCCAGACAGCAGGGTGTAAGGAGGTCAGTATAGAGACTCTGTCTGTAAAGCAGCGGATCTGCAGGCTATAATTATACACCCCGCAACGAAGTTGGAGTTGTGGGGGGGGGGTATACTGGAATCAAGTTGTCCGTCCGTCTGTAGACGCAATGGTTTCCGGGCTCTAAAGTGTTATCCTTTTCCACTAGAGTAACCATATTGCACATATGACTACACATGGGACAAAGATGTTGCCTATCGAATTTGGGTCAAAAGGTCAAAGTCAAGCACACTGGACAATGAAGTTGCAAAATGGTTTCCGAGCTCTAAAGTGTTTATCCTTTCCATCTAGAGTCACCATATCATACTATGGACTACTTATGGGACAAAAGATGTTCCAATTGATTTTGGGGTCAAAAGGTCAAAGGTCAGCACACTGGACAATGAAGTAGCAAAATGGTTTCCGGCTCTAAAATGTTATCCTTCCACCTAGATTCACCATAATCTGCATATAGATGCCCATGGGACGAAGATGTTCCCTATCGATATTGGGGTCAAAAGGTCAAAGGTCAAGCACACTGGACATCGAAGTAGAAATATGATTACCATGCTCTAGAGGATTATCTATGTGGTCTACAGTTACCATATCATACATATGGACTACTCATGGACGAAGATTTTCCCTATTGAATGTAGGGTCAAAAGGTCAATGGTCAAGCGCACTGGACATGGAAGTACCAAAGTGATTTTTGGGCTGTAGAGCATTATACTTTCAACCTAGATTCACCATGTCATACAAATGAACTGTCCATGAATCAAAGATGTTTCCTATTGAATTTGGGTTCAAAAGGTCAAAGGTCAAGCTCTCTGGACATAAAGGTAGCAATATGATTTCCATTTCAAATTCTTGAACAGTTAACAATACCTTCGGAGATTGGGGTAAGCGGGGGTACCTTAGTGAGCATTGCTCACAGTACCTCTTGTTGTGACTATTTTAACACAAATTAAAACTGCTACCTAACTGACTAAAATATCAAAATTGGCACTTAATACAGGTGTAAAGCAATACTATTATACATGTATGTAAAAGACTTGAATCTGATTGACTCAGAAATGTTTGAAAAAACATGTTGCCTTGTTGGAGTAAAAGCCACACACTCTTAGTTGATAGTATCTAGAAACAGAAAATATTACTACCAATAAATGATGGTATAAAATTATCACATTGAAATTGAAAGCACATACAGTTTGCCAAAAATTATGAAAAATTAGTTTGAGTGTTTGAATAGATGTTGTCTGCAATGTATTACAGTGAACTTTGATGAAAGAACAAATGACAATCGTCAGCTTTGCAGATCTATAGGAATATACAAATACATATACCGTGTATCTGTTGCAGAAAGCAAAGCTTTGAACTTATTAATTTTTGATTAATTTAACCATTGAAAGTTACTTGTTTGCAACAATATCTAGCTATAAACAGAAATTCAGTTGAATTAACTTGTATATATCTCAGTTGTGCCTTGCATTGGTCTTCTCAGAGTGTAAAGTGTCAAAAGTACTCTCAACTATCTGTTTATGTTCATGACACTATGATGTTACACCAACTGATGGATTTGAATAGAGTGTGGTTAGAAAGATTGTGGGGAACAAGTTGATGAGGGTTTTTATTTATTTATTTATTTTTTTTTTTCATGGTTTAAAGGAACCAAATGTAAGTAAGAGAGAGGAAGGTATTAATATAGGTTGTACCTCAATATGTTATACCTGCCTACCTGTCTAGTACTATACAGATGTACTATTGTTATACCCTGACTATTATCTACCTGTCTAGTAGCTTATACGATGTACCTGAATGACATTCCCATACTGTACTGTGTTTCCCAGCTGTTTTTTGTACTCAGTCTCATTCTGTTTCTTCTCCAATTCTGCTGCACTCTACAGTCAATAAGATAAAAAGTATATATCAGGATTGTCTGTGTGCATTCTGAGTCGGTCATCTGACAGGGTTCAAACATGTAAAAGCATGTAAATGCATAAATTATCATAGAATTATCTTTTTACATGTTTATCCAGGGTCAATATACATAGTTTAATGGTAAGGAGGTGAATCGATTGACCGCGGCAAGTTGGCTGAGATCCAAAAAGTCAATAAAACCTAATATTCACATGGAGGGTCATGTGGAGGTGAATATTAGGAATTATTGACTTCTACTTGGCAAGATCTCAGCCAATCAGAGAGCTAGGAAATATTCAATCATATAATAATATTTATTATTTACCGAACAAAGACTATGGTTTTGTTGAGCAAAAATAGATCCCATGAAGAACAGTACCCGTTATGTGACTTTCTAAGGGCATTACAATGAACTTGTCAACTAGGGAGTAAAAAGTTCTTTTTTTTTAACATCAAAGCATGATTGCAATGATGGAATATGATGAAATGGAATGAAAAAAATGTCACAGAAAACATAAATCTGACCTTTGATCAAATTTTGTAAAATTTCTCTACAATTAAGTATTTACTTCCATACAATACCAATATATTCTTTTTATGCAAAATAATTACAGGGTAGTATAGACTATAGTAATCTTAAATAGGAAAATAACTTTTTTTTTAAACTGACCAATACTTTGATTCAACACAAGCATACATATACTGCATGAGCAAAAGACTGTGAGAGTACAAGTCTAAATACTGTAGAAGCACAAATATTCATCAGGTTAAAATTTCGTTGATTTGATTCCGAAAATTTTTTCATTAGGATTTAATTTCGTCATTTCAGACTGCTTTGTATTTATAAACAGTTGGGTTAAAAATTCGTCATGGGTTTAATTTCGTTGATTTATGCTGCCAACGAAATTAACAAAATTTAATCCATGACGAATATTTGTACTTCTACAGTATATACCTGTAGCTTAAATCACTCAAAATGGTCAGAAAATGATAATTTTGAATAACTTTTGGGCATTTTAGGATAAAACATTCACATTGTTTATCTGTTGATTGTTCATTTCAATATAACCACAGTTTATTTATCAATGATAACTCTTGATAATTGAATTAAATGAAATTTTCATTTATTAAACTGTGGGCATGCACAAATTAATCTGACATGTTCATACTGCTTATACATAAAACCAACAGATCATTTTAATTTTGTGCTGAAATCACATTTAAAATATTTTCACTTGCATTTTATTATCAAGGTACATGTACTTAAAATTTATAATTTTTTATTGATCAACATTGAGATATCTTTATTTCCATGCTGTTCACATTCAATCAATGTAATTTCGATCATTCCCTCAAATCACATATTATTCAACCATCATAATTTTCTTTTTAGATAATTGTTACTTACTTGGAAAGACATATTATCTAAAATCAAATTCTCGCAAATCATAATACAATGTGAAATGGAAATGCACTTAGCATTTCATTTTTTTTTTTTTAAATCTACAAATTTTGATTTGCTTGTGATCAAAAAATTTCTTTTTCTCTGCAATCCATCGATCTTTATATAGATTCAAAAGATTTTATCTTTCTTTTTCCTCATTCCCTTTTGTTCATCAGGATCATTTTCCAGTCCTAAGGCCATTAATCATTAAATTTCAAGATAGCTAGCCTCCAAATCAAAATCAGTAAGAAATATGTGATTACGTGGAGTTTTTTGAGCAGCACGGTGTCTGAGCATGTAGTGGTGGAGTTGGTCCCAGATCGCTGTGCCTGCCAGAACTGCTTCTGGGCCGAGTATCGGTTGTTAGGACAAATCTTAAACAGGCAGTCTGAAAAACAATATACATACAACATTAACACATAGACCTTAAAGGATTTCAAAATACCTTGTATACATGATACACTACTTGTTTCAAAAGTTACTATACTTGAGATACAAGAACTTTTATCTCATTAATACTTGTAACCCCAATACAAGGTTTAATACATGTAAAACATCTGCAGATACATGTAATATTATAAATAATAGTATAAAAAAATCAATAGGATACTTTCAGTTTATTTTTGAAAAATTTGAAACCTAGCTAACAAAAAATACAATAAATGTAATCTCATGCTTCTTAGAAATTGGCCAAATTGGAATGTGGGGGGTATTTTCATGATAAAAATAATACCTATCCTACCACTGATTACTTGTAAGTAAATCTGACAAACTTAATAATTAATATCATACAGTCAAATCTATTTCATATTTCCTGTAGGCATTTGAACGGCTTGCATGGTTTTGTGCCATTCAAGCTTGTTACATGTACACAAAACAACCTTTCTGGCTCCAGTATAAATTTCAAGACCCTTTTGATTCATGAATTTCAAAAACAAATTGCCACAAGTAATTTGCATACTTGATTGCGTCCGATTCTGCAGTAAACATTACATTATAACCTAAATGGTTAACTTGGCTTTATCATAAATCCCAAACCATTGTTCAATAATTCATAAATGTGTCTTCTGCCGTTAGTGACAACATCCCTGTTTATGACCTAGCTAGTTGTTCATACTTCCTGTGACTTCTCATGGTACACAGAACACACAGTAACAAGGAAGCTCACAGGAAACTCAGATTTTTGCTTTGTCTTAAGTGCCTTCTGTTCACAGTGAAGAAAAAAACCTCAGGGTAAATATTTTGTTGCTGATTGCTCTCTTAGCTTTGATAATGTGACAAAGCCTGAACAGCTGACATCAAACAGACACCCTCTTTTCTCTGTGTTTATATCCAGTGTATACATTTCAGCAATAGACTTAAACATTGCTACAATGATTGGGCTGTACAATATAAAGAAATTGAGCATTGCAGACAAGAGTCTAGTAAGGGTTACAATGAATTCTTCAACAATAAAATAAATTCACATGTACTATTTGATATGTTAAGTGTTTGGAAAAAATTACTACAACCAACTTCTTTCATGAAGATTGACCTTGACTATCAGAAAAACTTGGGCCTTCACATTTCTGCTATAATTCAAAAATTAAAGGACAATTTTAAAATTTGACCTTGACATTAACCTTTCTGGAAATAAAATTTTCACCTTGACCATTCACTTGGCCTTCTTTGTCTTGTTATTAAGGTTGCCAGATGGTACACTAAATCAAGAGACATATCATACCAAAACAATACCATCTTTTCATCAAAGACACCAATTACCAAAGCTCTTACACCGGAATAATAAAGCCTTGCATGCAACAGATACACAGCATTTTAGAGACAATACATTCTTTCAGACAATTTACATGTATACTAGGGGGAAAAAATCACAATCTCAAAGTGAAAACAGCAAGACGGGCCAATTGTTTATTTTGACGGAAGAACTTAGGCAGATTTCCACGAGAATGTGGCCAATGTCAGGATCTGGTTTTCCTTAATTACTAAACAGTTAGTGGATTGTCTTAACACCATTAGGAACATGCCTACTACTCGCTGCCAAAGCTATTGATATTATTGAGAAAAAATCCTATTACAGATGGATATGTATCATTATGTCAACATCATCAGCTGACTCCATAGATTTTTGTAGAATTCAAAGCCAGTGTCACTGAAGCAGTAAGGTGTTGATGGTTTTGTGGCAAGTATCTGACAATAAATCCAACAACAGAGTATGATTAATATAAGATAATCATTTTCAGTTAGCTATAAATTACACAGAAGACGGAAAAATCTATTCCTGGATTCCCACTGAAGCCTCATAATAGAAAATTATTTTTGATTAGATCCAATTCAATGTCGCTGTAGTTCAACAATTAATTGTTACTCCTGGACCAGTTCATGATCAAACTCTTCCATTACAGCTATAGAGTGCAAATCTATACCTAGTTGAAAGTGAGCAAAGATGTAAGTTCTTCATAAAGACCAAAAAATAAATGTACATTATATAATGGTGATGGACATAAGCACAAACATGCTGCCACATACCATATTGATGTTAATGTTTTTTGTATTTCATAAGAACTGATAGAGCATAGTAACGCATATGTGCATATAATCTCCAACTGTTCATTAAAGTCTCTTTACAAATCATATCAGGAAATTCCAGACTTAATTCTGGTTCAATATTGGAAAAGTCAAATTGGTACATATATATATATATATTACTACAGTAACTTGATCCGAAGAGTCGGATCACGTCGAGTTGACAGGTGTGGATCATCAGATCACACGAGACACAAAGCGTCAAGTTTGATCTGATGATCCGTGCCTGTCATCGAGACGCGATCCAATTCTTTGGATCAAGTTAATGTAGAAATGATAGATATATTATATACCCCCTTACCTACCTTATCAAATCGACGTTTATAAGATAAATGTGTTACATCGGAAAACGACAGTGTGGTGATCGATCCGGAAAGTCGGATCACACTCTGGGAATTTTACAGTATCAACACTAGGATCATTGATGGGTATATAATAAATGTATATATAGAAGGTCCCACTTAATCTGATACGGCATATGTTCCAATATTTTGGATGTTCTAATATGATGTTGCTGCACCAAACCATTTTCTATATATTCCTTTATATTCTGATATGCAAAATTCAGATATATACCAATATCAAAAGTATACACAATCAATCTCAATCCTAACAACTTTATACCTTTTGACCCCCAGGCCTATTTCATTATATTATACTTCACAGGTGAGATGTCACTCTTCTATGCTCTCACAGATTGACCCCGTGAATGACAATAAATCAATCTGAACAGAAAATACAAATAAAAGGAGTAAAATGTAATACTTACTGATGATGTAGTTTGTTGTGATATTGATGTGAAGAATTGCAGTGTGAAACAATATACACCTTATATAAAGTCTTCAAATAGAGGTAAAATAGAAAGTGTTTGCTCCTTCGCCAAGACCTCGGCGTTTAGAAGTGAGAATCACGGGTCTTTCGGATATGACCTTAAAAACGGAGGTCCCGTGTCGCAGCAGGTGTGGCACGCAAAAGAACCCTCACTGCTGCTAAGCATAGGTCTAAATTTGCAGTCCTTCTGAAGTTCACCGTCAATATGAGTGAAATATTCTCAACGGGACGTATACAAAGTCTACTAATTTGGTCAATAATGAGCATTCTGTTAATCAGATATTCCGTATAATTATCCTTTAATTGAATGGGTATCAGATTAAGTGGGACCCTCTGTATATGTATATAATTTTTCTAGTTATGTTGGATCTCAGAGAATCAGAAAGCTCTGAACTATATAATACTACAAACTACTGCATATGTGTTTGTGTTATAATTTCCGTCATCTGATGGACTGTGCTAATCGATGTAACAGCTCGAGCCTAAGAAGTGAGGTATTTCAATTTCTGACTGTCACTCAAAGTGTCACTGAGATCATTCAAAATAACATTTTAATACCTAACCGTTTGCTTTGGGAATATTTATTTTACACTTATATATGCAATAACTAATAGCCAACATGACAGCTGCTAGTAAAGGACCCAGTCTAAGCACGGAGGTTAATTAACTTTTAACTATCTTGCTAGGCCATGCAGTTATAACTGTCAACTGAACTTTAAATTTTGATGCAATGGGGTCCTCAAACTTTTTAACAACTCTCTAAATGGTGCTCAATTAGAAGACTATAAATCCTATAGCTGTAATGCATGCAAGCAAACAACAACAAAAAAAATTTTTAAAAATCTTATCCTCAGGTATTTAGTTAAGTTGTTGCATCAGATAATAATTTTAATATAACCATTTCAGTTTATGAAGTTTCATCAATCAATATGAATGCCCTACTTTATACTATCATAAAATTGACATTATACAGACCCTAAAGCGTGCTACTA
>CAJDSM010029276.1:6636-19099 GCA_903981925.1 Ostrea lurida
ACGGATCTAGTAGGACGGCACGGACACGGATTTAATAGGTCAAGGGCACGGATCTAGTAGGGTAGGGGCACGGTTCTAGTAAGACAGGAGCACGGATCTAGTAAGACAGGAGCACGGATCTAGTAGGACAGAGGCACGGATCTAGTAGGACGGCATGGACACGGATCTAGTAGGTCAGGGGCACGGATCTAGTAGGACGGCAGGGACACGGATCTAGTAGGTCAGGGGCACGGATCTAGTAGGACGGCAGGGACACGGATCTAGTAGGTCAGGGGCAAGGATCTAGTAGGTCAGGGGCACGGTTCTAGTAGGTCAGGGGTACGGACTTAGTAGGTCAGGGACATAGACCTAGTGGGTAGAGACACGGATCGTAGTTGGACTAGGGTACGGATCTATTGGACTAGGGCACGGGTTTGTAGGGAATGAGCACCGGTCTAGTTGACTGGGACACGGATCTAGTCGGACTGGGTACGGATCTAGTTGGACTAGGGCACGGTTGGTTAGGGTAGAGACACGGGTCTAGTTGGACTAGGACACGGATCTAGTTGGACTATTGGGCACGGATCTAGTTGGACTAGGGCACGTGCTAGTAGGTAGATAGACAGAGGATTAGTGGACTAGGCACGGGTTTGGTAGGGTAGAGACACGGATCTAGATTAGAACCTAGGACGGGTTTGGTAGGGAAGAGGCAGGGGGATACAACAAATTAATGTATTCTTCTGATGGTCATTAGTATTTTCCTTAATTTTTTAATATGAAAGGGGGATACTTTTAAAGATTCTTTTTTTCTAAGAAAAAATTAAATTAATGATATTTTTATCCAAATTCTTGTACATAATGTATCCACATAACAGTGTTATGTTTTGTCGATCGACAGAATAAGATATTCGAAACAGAATAGATGTGCACTTTTGACTACAATAGTCTGGCTTATAACAAAGGCAGAAGACAACCAGTTGATGAATCAATCAAAGACTCTCTACCCAAAAGCAATTCAGTGAAGAAAGAAAATAATTAAGTCGGGAACGATTTTATGCACAACTGAGTCATAATTTAAACAGTTTAGTACACATCATGGCGAATCGATTGTTAATGTACTTTACGTCAAAAATAAAACAGGTAATAGCAGCAGCAAGGATAATTGGAAATAAGTACCCCGACCCCTTTCTATCTTTCCCTGTCGTACGCATATCAATATATTCCAAATAGCTAACTGAATCCAGCCCCCCCCCCTCCTTTCCTCACTGTATGCGTTACAATATATGCATATTCTAATGGCTGCTTTTAAGATAAAACGTCCTCTTCCAAGTACCCGTGGGGATCCGGGTTAGTAGTGCAGCGGCCGGGAGGTCAAATTCTAAGATGACCCCAACCTAAGGTAGAACAAAGCACAACCTATATGGTTTGATGCAAAACATTGTCTAGATTATGGAATCAGTCTACAGGCAACAAAATATCAATATGTCAAAATCAACAATCTATAACGTAATCTTGATTATTTGTAATGTTCCATTCTTATCTACACTCACACCTCGTACTCTCCCTTGAGGACATTAGATAGAAAACCCCACTAGGTTTCTCCAGTTCTTTATCATCAAACCTAATTCTATCCAATGTTGCAAAGTACGGTCTATAAATCATTTTTCATTTTGCTCTACCGTTACTCCCATGTCGTTTATACACATCAGAATTCACAACTGAATCAAAATGCCACCTGACAACTGGTCAATATTAGTCTGGTTCCTACATTGTGCTTCCTACTCACCCTTCTCAATCCATGGCGTCTATTGGTAGCACCGGTTTTTCTATACACACTTATGTTAAGAAAAAACGTACCCAAATTAGTTACGTTGATACTCCACATGTTACAGTCATCTTAGTTTACTGTAAATAAAGATATCGACGTCTGTATATTTTAAAATAAAATAGGCGAGACGTTAGTTATAGCAACCAGAACTAAATACAAATAAAATCTGAATTTAAAGCTTAAAAACAAACCAGACGAGAGGCCTGTGATTCTCAGTTTTAGAACAAATATTCATGAAATACCTGAGCGAGTTTCGCGAAAATAACAAAAACATTAGGTCAACGAGCTTTCCCGTAATGCAATTCGAGTGCCAGCAATCACTAAACCACGCTGAAGTATTCGCGGCACCATTCTCTCCTTAACTTTGTATAACGCCCAGTGATCACAAAGAGTATTCTTGTCATACCTTTAACTTGTATCCACGTATTATAGATGTAAATGAGTCTTAAAATCACATATTCTTCTTATCTTCCAAAGAACCACCTCACTCTAGGGTCCCATATTGTGAAACTAGCACGCTTCAAAGGTAGTGAGAAAAATCATTCTATCTTTCAAAATAGATACAGTGAGGAGAAAGTTCTTCAAGTTTGCATTCAACAATACATCAATTCTCGCCTACGCGGGTACTAAGATGGTGTGACGCGCCACCAATTAGGCGTTCCAAATGTAGTCTTTGAACTCGACCATAATGTAATGTTATTATATATAGGATAGAGAATAACATCATTTAGCGAAGAATCGGTTCGTTTGTCCTCACCTTCTTGATTAAGTAAGAACCACCCTTCGGCTGACCATTAGAGGTTAGCTAGGCATGATACAGCTGTGTGTTGCGTGCACTGGATTAATGATGTGAGAGCGTTGCCAATGTGAATTAGCAGCAGATTTGCACAGTTTTTGTGTTTCAAATATGCACTATTTGATTGCCCACCCGTCGGAGTGGGTGTCTTGCTTGAATATTGGAGTGCCTACGACATGTGCAGATGAGTCGGATGAACGTGTCATTGTGACATTGCTATAATGATTGTCATTATGATTAGTAGGATAAATCTTGTTTGAAAAACTCTCCCTCAAAGAACCAATGTGGCCAGAAACGAAACTTATATGAGCCTTCATGATTATTAGAGGAATTTCAACATTTTTTTCAAATCTGAATCCCCGATGGAGACACGATGGGCCACCAAATTAGAAGGATCAAACGATTTATTGTGCAAGTAATTATGGTATGCTGATGTAGCGTATTATGGGCGAAAGATCTTTAAAAATACTTATGCCCGTTTCCATATTCGCGAGAATGGCGTTGTTGGTGAAACAGTAAGCCTCATGACCAATGCTGCCAAAATAAGTTCAAATAGCGCCTCTATATTCTCGTAATCCTGGCATCCAGTCTATAAGAACGTGAAGCGAACTTTTCAAAGTGTAAGTGCGTTCATAAGATCTAAATACCCCCTACCCGTAGTAAATATTGATCAGCGTCTTTATATACACTCACAACAGTCCGCACACCTGCTGACCCTAACATGCGGTTGTATAGCAAGATACCATAATAGTATATTTGGAGATGAATGAATAAATTAAAACGACCCAACCCCGCAACATTTTCCCTTTCACTCCCACAATTCAACTCATGATTGCAGGATTTAAATCCATTATCACAAAACGATCGGCAAATCAACCTTTGCACCCAGTGCAATCTATATAATCTGAGAGATTCGAATACTCTTTAACCGAAAAAATATAAGAAATCATCTTCTGATTCTCATGGAGATAGATTAATAGTTGATTTCGACATTAAGTATAATTTTCCCTAACCCGAATGCCCCATTCTTTCTAGATAGTATAAATTGAATTTAACAAACTTCCACCCCCCCGCTCCCTCCCGACCAGATAACTAAGTCTGTGAAATCCTCCAACGATTAAGCCTTCATCCTCTACAGTTATTTTAGCTTGTACACCGCCCTATTCTTCGCTCCTGCAAAGACTCATTTGAGACAAATCGAACCCTAATGCAGTCCTCGTTCGTTAAAATAGATTGGATGTTATCATGACGTTGTAACTTAGAATGACACTATATCATTAATATGGCATACAGATGTAATCCATAACCTTACGCGTAATCTTCATGCAAATACAACGCATCTCTACCACAAAAAAGACCATAATACTAGGAGCGCAAGCATCGAGAATAAATTTCTGAATTTTAATCGATAAAATTTACTCTATACATTCTAACAAAGAAAAATCTACCTCGTGTTTAGTCACACATCAAAGCATCTATTCTCTTTATCAAACCCAGGTACCGGTTATAGAAATGATAAAACTAGCCCCTTAAAAATAATTACTAAGTGACAAAGCGAAACTTCTTTGTCGTGATATCAAAATGTCACCAGTGAGTTATAATTCACTCATGGTGTTACCACATATAATGTCCGTTGCAGACTAAACAAAGCCAAAGGAGAGTCTCAAGAGATTCAGACTGTTAAAAAACAAAATTATCATTACTTCAATCTCTGAAGCCTGGAGATAAGGACTAGGTCTTTATGATAAAGATGCCTCACCCTATTGCATGATTAAATTAGTATGATCTGAATTGGAATTTATTATTTTAGAGAACCATGATATAGATTTGCAAGACTTTAAATTTCGTATTTTAAATCACTAATGAGACCTCTAGTAGCTCGCTTTGTTATATATACTTCACGACTATGAAAATTGAGATTGGAATATATACTTCAGCCTAAGAAGAGTAGAGAGCTGTTAATAATCACAATTATACATAAAGTCACCAGCACCGTCCCCTTTCCCAGGTAAAAGAGAAAAGTGACAGGATTGTTAAAAACAAGCTGCATAGGGAGGCTTGGTTAAATAAAAAGCTGAACCCCTCAGTTCAAAAGAGAAGAATAGCACTATGAGACTTTGACCCAATTATGTCAATAATTTGTATTAATCTTCAGATCCCTGGACGACAATCCCGTAGGATTCGAGTTAAAAATTTTATTTTAGAGCGTCGCCACAAACTGATAAGGATAAGAAGAGGGACGGGTCCCAATGTTCGATTGGCAACATATATTCTCACAGTTGAGGGCTCCGACCAGTCACTTTGAAGTCAATAACATTGCTGTTTTACGAGTTCTGAGTCTGGTTTCACGCCTCTATCTATTGCGTCTGATAGGAGATTAAAGGAGGTCCTGACATGGATACGAAAAAGGTCTAATAAGTCTATGGCTGGCGTCAATCAAACATCAACCACTAATATATTGAAAAAAAATGGCTTTTTTGCACCGCCGGTTCAATCGTCCACCAAACCCATCCAAGTTATCTAGACCAGAGAGCAGAATACGCGAAAGATTCAATTTTAAAATCTGAGAAATCAGAAATAGATCATACTATCAAGTAAATCCCCTAACAATGAAACCATATAGCGTACAGTAGATTAATGAATTAATGATTCACAAACTAGGCTGAAGACTAACATCACAATTACTGTTGTGTTCCTGTATTAGGACGCTAGCATTTTAGAATCTCAACGTCTGTGACATCTTCCACTGAATACCCAAAATAGGTGATAATATTATATATAGACCTATGTGAGGAAAAACAAAAAACGACCCTTACGATAAATACTGGTTGCAATATTTATCAATGACAACTGATTCTAGTAGTCGAAATTATTGTTTTGATAAATAAATCCATAATGACCGTAACTTAGCCAGCCATTACGGCCTGAAATCTTTCCCAACACTATTACAGTGCCCAACAGACGTTATGTCAAATATCATCCCAATTCATATTGTTTACCCTGTTTAGTGCACAATTGTAAACATATGAATTGTGTGCCTTGCGACTAAATGCATATTCAATTGTGTGTCCTCACCACTGCAGCCTTAAGCATTTTCTCCAAATGAAATCGGCAAAGTAACCCTTATTACCTAGCTTAGTCAATCCTGTATTTCATCAAATAATTTACCTATGTTGATTTATTACAATTGAATATATACCAGTACCAATTTTGGCTAGGACCGTCATTATAACAGTATGACACAATGCTGAAAAAAGCCTTGACATATATAAAATAATAAATCTTGTAAAATGTAAAATAATTATCTGTGAAGATACCGTGTCTAGGGTATCGGAAGTTTACCAAAATGAAATGAAGTACCGTATTAATAAGATAATAAATAAGCAATGAAACTAAGCAAAATTCTATGACCTTTTGATCATAAATCAATCCTTTCAGCTCATCAAATTTGAAATATAGCCTCACGTCACCAAATACCACTCTTATTCATAAAAGAATACTGCATTGCAAGTTGTTTACTCAAACATAATAAAACTAATCCCACGGACGAGATGTTTTATTATTGCATTTTTAACTATTGATTGTAAGTTCACCCCTTTTGCCCGACACCTCAGAATGAATTCGGAACTCTAAATGCAAGAGTTCGAAAAAAAGTATGATATAAGATATACCCCTAGTTAAAATAAGTCTATGAAGTTAGTGAATACACCAGGCACGTCTCTCTTGTAGCCCGTGACATGAGATTGTTCTCAAAAGCTGCGCCACCCCTTAACAGACAACTACCCTGTCTTTAAGGCGAATGAGAATAGTCGGGTTCGCCTTATGGCTCCAGCGATCCAGAGCAAACCAAACCAGAAATTAAGGGGACTAGCTAACGATGAAATAGACCGTGTCAACCCCGAGGCCCGAAAAAGCAACTATGATTCTCTAGATTGAATCTGTGGATCACTTCTAGAACACTTGAACAGTAATATACACAAAAGTTGCTCCAGATATTAGGTCTTTCTACCCCTTAAATTGAAATTTCTAACTTAAGTCCCTATAATGAAGCGTAAGTGAATAAGATTAGACACAGGACAATCCAAAATCTTTTAACGTCTATATAGCGCGACTTATTTCCAAATCATAGTTATATGTAAGGAACAAAAATATCTTCCAAGAACCTTAGGTACTGCGAAAAAATACTATGATGCTCAAGCAATTCTTGTGTGCTTATCATTGTTGTTAATCCTTTTATAAAAGGTAAAATAAGACGACTTAGCAACTAACCTCCTAATCCTAAACTGGCTGAAAGCCTCAACTTAACTGAGTCATGAAAAAAAAAAACCCACTGTTTTAAATGCTGCATTCAGTTCGGATTGAGTTCACTTAAATTTGAAGCAACTTTTGGTATTGGAAGACATTTATCCCACATTGCATACCATTATAATTTTCCAATTCCTAAATATTCTGAAAAAATATTAATCTGCCGAATTAATAATCAGATAACCATTAATTCACGCATGATATCGTATTATTGAATCACCACATTAAGTGCGTTACTTTGATATATATCAAGTGAGCGCGACGAATGTAAAACTTACACAGCCTACCTAGTAGGCATGTAGCCGTCCCCGCGACGTATGCAATTCCGAACTGTTTTTTCGATGTGTTCATTGGTAAGGTGTGCGAGTCTTTGCAAAGGTTGGGAGTGCTTTGTGATCGCTTAATGATTGATTCTAATTTGTTTATTGGAGATGAATCAAAGCTATTCTCGAGTCAGAGAGATGAAGAATCTATCAGAGTCACATTAAATCATAAAAGTGGAAACTCGTAGTACACAAAAAGAAAGCCAAAAAAACAAAGACAACATAATTACATGAAGTTAAGCAATTCTCGTATCCTAGTTTCCAAAACATTTACAGCAGACAGAACCACCAACGAATAAACACAAATACTATCAGTAGTTGGGCAAACACGGGTGCGCCCTGGTACATCACCATATGGTTTAAGGTTCTAAGGAATGCAGTGTGCTCAATGTTAGGGTATGAGGACAAAAGAAAGGAATCCATCCTTAGAGTGACTCGTTCCAACCACCCTACCACGGTAAAGAGCTGCCCAACCCAGAGTCCCTAGATTAATCATAGGGAACAGAGGAACATGCAAGGTCGTAGTCAAGGGCCATCGTAACATAGGAGAACCTGTTAGCATGGTAATCAAATCTTGCTCTCCGGGTCCTGCATAATGGGGACTTTTCTAACGAACCCACTTGCGGCCTGTGATGGTAAGGAGGTTTAGGGATAGTATTGAACATGGATAGCCTACTAAATCATTCCTGACGGTAGTCCATATACATTAACATGTTTGAGTCCGTTACACGCCATCAAAGTATCAACGGTTATCGCCGTGCACAAATATTTAGGCAGCAAACTTAAATGTTATAACGACATTAGATAGATTATTCCAGCATGTCGGATCACTTAAGAAATGGCTAGTGAACTACTTCCATAAAACATTAAAACTAAAACAGAAATTTAGCTGGAAAAGTTCAATTCTATTTTATTCCATTACAACGTATTAATTTCTTTGTTTTTAATTTTTATCTGTAGTTTAGCTAAAGAGCTAAATGAAAGTCTAAAAACTTATTGACATCTTAAATTTGTTCAAAACCTTGCAATGATCTCCGATATGCCAATCCCGACGATCTTATGATCTGTATGGTCAATTATCATCTAACCCATGACGATATGGAGTTTAACTGGAATAAATTCTTGAGTATAAATGTCTAATTAAGCTCGCAAAAAAATTTGTATGAGATTGTAAAACACTTTGTTACTGGTAGTAAACAAATAACCTCATATAGCATATAAAACCCAATATTTTTTTCTCTTTAGCTAGACAATTTGCTACCGACAATTCGTCTATTGAATATTCACATGTAGAAACGTAAGGAATTCCAAAAAAATTTAGCGATTCATCTTAATCTAATATTCCGCTCACACTACCTGTTAGACCTTCTTTTTCTTTACATTAAGAATGCCTTATACTAACTCTTCCATAATTAGCTCCTACTACCCACAATGCCTTTGATTTGCTTAAACTCTGCTAAGCTAATAACGTATATGATATGCCGATTTGCCTAACATGGAATGCCATGGTTAGATACTAATTACGAGCGTATGAATTCTGATAGTTTATTCATCTTCTCTTTCAACTTACTGGTCCGGCGATTAAATCCGCATATATGAGCGGCTAAATCATGTATTAATCTCAGCCGTATTATATTATCTCACATGCGCCTTCACCTAGTTGGCGTACGAAGTGCACATTTGGGAAAGGGGCCCAATGTGGAGCAGTTATTTTCTGACACTAACGAAAATCAAAGCCAACATGATACAACTATATCTTGTAATTTTTCTAAAAAATCACATTCATCGTCTATTCAGTTAACGTATTGTGTACTGATATATATGAAAATTCAATGAAGGGCCGAGCTCTATAAACTTTACCTATATAAACAAATTTCCAAAAAAGTCGCGCCACGAGACGTCCCTTCTTTTAGTTGAACGTCAACCAGGCTTTTTGTCCAAACACATAATTATAAAACAGACAAATTCCGAGACTAATTGCAACAATGAAATGTATGTTCTATCAATATACTGGAAAGATATAGTCTGTTGACTTTAGTAATCATATTTTAAAATTCAGATAAAGAATTCCCTAGAAAAAATCACAAAGTAATTTGAAGGTGAGCAGACTTATAAAACATCTCAATTCAAAATGAAGCCAGACAAGTTATATACACTTCATAGGTTACGCTACAGATGTGATTACAAAAAATACTGGTATCAATATTTCTTTTCATAACAGTCCTTATCTTATATTATCATTCATGAAGTGAGGACACACAGTAAGGCCCTATCACCAAAAGATTATTAAACTCAAGATTATAAAAAGTACAAAACCATCACATCTAGAGAAACTCAAAATAAACGTCGCACACATTGAGTATCGCATTACCAGTTTCAGCCTGAGTCGCGATCTAGTACAGTTAGACCCCAACCCCTCCCAACCTACCCCCTCACATTACACTTGTAATGGGACGTCTCCACTTATGAGGTAGAACAGATATCCGAGCAAGACTAGTTAAAAATCGATGAAAACTTATAACAACTCAGAAATGATCCACCGCTCACAGTCTGCAAGATATAACAGTTCAATCATATCGATGTACATGAAATTGTATTCATTGAGCAACTCGGAATAAGAAAATCGGCTTCTGACCATCTGCTCAAAAACAGCTATTATATTATAATAATGCGATTGAGTTCTCAGTTCACGGTTATAACATTAAATGGGCCTATAATACCACCATTCTGTTGATAGGAAACTCTTTTATGTCCTTTGAATGTAGTTAAACCTTTAGACAGGCATTCCAACATTTGGAAACAGTTTATGGACGAGAACTTTGTGTCTCTTTCAGTAAACAAATTAAATATCTAGAATGCATTATCAAATTGGTTACACACTACTAGATAATGCGTATACCTAAGCAAAACTTGTCAAATCAGTATAACTTGCCACTGCAATACGCCAATGATCGCCATTAAACGAAGGTCTGAAATTCAGAAAAAGAAATCACGGCAAAACCCCATTGGTGCATGTGAAGACTTGTGTAAAGGATCGAGAAACAAGTAAGTACGATTTTGGAGTTTTTTGGCTAATAAAATATTTCAGAAAAAGTTCTGTTCAAATGGATTTACAGCTTCTTGCAAGAGTCGGGCTTGACAAAACAGACTGAGCCTTTTATTTTTTACTAACAAAATTGTTGTTTCCAAGTTACTGAAATCACTTTGCGTAATGTGGCGAAATAAATAATAACTTGATGTGACCATCACCAAAAATTAATTTTTTCCCGAACCCGTTCTTAAGGTTGCTCCGTAATGCGCAATCTTATAGTTCCCACCAAATGCATTTAGATATCTGCTGTAAATGATATGTTTAAACTATAGCATGAAAACGGGTCAAATCACATCTCGATCTTTGAATAAAAGCAACCTATATAATTTTATCCGTGGACTTCGTAAAATATGAAGCGTGATGTAGCTGCGAGACTCATAAAGTTGGGAGCCATTTTAATATTGTGAGGATTATCCATATTTATTCGGATTAATAAAGTGAAATCTTGCGAATAAGAAAAAGAAACAACAAACCACCACGATTATTAGCCTGACTGGCCTGATTTCATGCATTAATACCATAATTACATGAAATATATACGAAATACACCGAACTTCATCGCGGCCCCTATACCAGCTGATTCTTCACTATTTAAGATATATCTTTAACTCAAAGAAAACTTCTGAAGATATCGCACCCAGTATTTCTCAGTTGCGAATTAACTATCTAGATACTGATGGATCAAATATTATTTATTCGTAGGATTGTGAGTGGGCGGAACAACGGGGAACGCAGAGAGCATCACATGTGAAAGTGGTATACCACGGAGTGGTGGATGGTCCATACAGGCTGCAAGTTCATGATCCCTCGCCTACTCTCCGCGGCGACGCCAGCCACCTACCCCTCTTTCACCTCATGTTACTTTAGTGGCGGGTTAAATAAGCGTATCTACGCAAGCGACATATCTCGAATACTTAAAACCAATTATATACGTGTTAAAGGTGATAGATATATCTAGATCCTAAATATAATGAGGTATTTTAAAGTATACCGATAACACAAAATGTCTCGATACAAACTTATGAATTATATGTAGTAGTTAGCAATTTTCATTTACCATCCAATGTCATAGACCAGAAGCATATTACATAGTTGTTAAACTTACATACCTTACTTGATTGATTCCTACGCCGTAGTCCAGGTGGGTTGCATATGGTGCATTGTGCACCCCCTCCCGCCCATTTTTTATAAATTGAGATGTATATAACTTAGAAAACAGCTTCAAGGAAAGAGAGCTTAGCACTTCCGTTCTAGGGCCCCCTAACCGGAGACCAACCCTATCACCCTTGATGGACCTAAAGATAGGCCGAACACTCCTTCCTCTATAGTGCTGGTGCACCTCCAAGAAATTCTTGCGAACGGACCCTGGCTTTTCTGATTATATCAATAATATACAACAGGGAGAGAAGAGGAGAGAGAAGGATGAGAGAGAGAGGAGAGGAAGATAGAGAGAGAAAGACGAGAGAGAGAGACAGAGAGAAGAGAGAGAATGATCTGAGAAGAGAGAGAGAGAGGGGGGGGTATTTGGTCTACTTTTGTAGTTTGTGAATTATTAATCACTTTAGTATTCATAGAATAACGCATATTAATTATATGATTCAAATCCCACAAAATGACGCTGGAATTCGTCAAATTGGGGGAGAGGTTGGGTAACTATTTTTCTGTCTCAAACAGCCTCATTATTATCTAGACGCATGTCAACGGATAAGAATATCATGCTACAGCTAGGTATTATATAACATGTATGGTAAAATTTTGAATTGTAATATTACAATTTTGTATAATAAATCATGAGTCTGTTAATGACTCAAGAAAAGAGGGTACGCGGAGTACGAAAAATTGATGGCCGCTTTAATGACCTGCAATTTTCGATCCAGATTCCATATTCGTTATTCCAAAAATCTCCGGACAGACCATTGGAATAAAAAAGCCTCATTGATTACAAATTTGCAAGGGCCTGACTGCGTAGTTAAACAACCATTTTTAGTTTGATGTCCTGCATTTAAGTTCCCTTCATAATTGGACGAAAAATGACCTTGTGATTTTGTTTTTCCAAAAATGCTTATCCTTTATTGAGCACAGAAATCCAAATTTACACTAATTCGTAAACACATTTTAACAAACTAAAGACGCCATCATTG
>CAJDSM010029280.1:0-12209 GCA_903981925.1 Ostrea lurida
TTGGTAATCCCGATGCTGTTTGAAATTCAAGTATATCTTGGTTATGTTAAAGCAATGTTCTTTCTGTGAATTGCCTTTGGGGATGAAAGCTGCTCACCGAACCAGTCAAAGTACGGAGACTCAGACCGGCCATATTCAATATCTCATGACGCAAGATATGGTGGTCCATGGAGTCAGAAACTCAAAAGTGACGGTACCGGTATGGCGATGTCCGGACCAGGAAGCAGTGCTGTGTCTTAGTTTTTCTGTAGTGTGGTTGAGTGGTAGCATATTGTTTACTTCCCGCTCGAGAATTTTCACTCATACATATGGTGACGTCACCATTGCCGTATAGGGGCTCCCAAATCTGTTTTTGCAGACAAAACTTATGATACCTACTTCTGAGTAACAATATGCATTACAACTAGTATTTTACACAACTATTAACTTGCTTTGAAATTTATTTAAATTGCAGTATTGTATTGACATAAGAAATGAATCTTATATTTTTTCCGGGTGATATGCAGGTTATCACCGAATTTTAGACGGTAAAAACTCATCAATGCGCGAAGCAACAAAATAATGTCCATTAGACTTTGCTTGTTGTTCAGGTACGAAAAATCACCTCAATTCTTAAAAGTGTGTTTTAACAATGAGAATCGCGCTAGGTGATCACGTTGAAATAAAATTAAATGATATAGTATTGATAAGATGATTTTTTTTTTCAAATGCACTTACATGATACCACAAAGATAGCTAGATGAAAGTTAGTTATCTTCTATGGATGCCGGAATAATCTTAATGAAACTGAAATCAATGATCCACTTTTCTCAACAGCTAAATGCATCACCAATTTTGAAATTATAGCAGAAATTGAAAAACGCACTGTATGTTTCCATGATTGTTAGGAATTAATGATTAATTGTTCTGATGTTGGAAATAATGTGAAAGATTTACACACATGAGCACATTATGTCTTTTCCTCAAGTACAAATATATGTACAGTGAAGAAAACGAGAAAAGTTCCATCATCTCCTGAAACTTAAGTAATTTTCCGACAGAACAATACAGACACCATTTTTCTTCGCGTTGACGGCCCCATCCGTTGAGAATTCGCATTTACACAATCAATTTATCCATTCCTACTTAGGAGTGTATGGGAGATGAAAAGAATCCTTTCTGTCTTTCATCAAATGGATAACAAACTCTCCTGGGGGTTGACAATCTGCCGTGTAATACTAAATTTTTGACTTCGATACTATGAAATGCAGGGGTCTTATACAATAAAATCAAAAGCACTATCTGCTTTGAGAATTTTTAAAAACACAGATACCTTCAAACCGTATTTATTAAATACAAAAACGGTGTTGTAAAATTGTATAGTACCTGCTTCACAATAAAATGCACATTTAATAATAGCCAAGCATATACGTGTACAATGCTTCTACGTGAGCCTAAAAACCAGTTCAAAGGCTGTTTTAAAGCAAAATGTTGTAAAACGAACTTGATTAAAAATTCTGAGATGATGATCCATGATACTGTGGGATAAGAAATCGCTAATGCGATATAAGAATAATCGTAATTGCGAGATACTGAGTTACTGTAGTTATTCCAAAAGCAAAAAATGATACGTCGTCATTTTACGTCCCACTGCGATATTACTAACCCCCAATAAACAGTCCCAAATAATGCATAACCAAATAGGAGCTTCGTCGCTGTTATTCTAAAAGTGGGCACTAGCGTAGCTTCATCACTGTTATTCTAAAAGAAATTGATTGATTGATTATTTACTGTTTTACGTCCCACTCGAGAATATTTCACTCATATGGAGACGTCACCACTGCCGGTGAAGGGCTGCAAAATTTAGGCCTATGCTCGGCACTCAGGGCCCTTGAGCACAGAGGTATCTTATGCTGAGGATCTATTCTAACCCGAACCCCCACGGGTTTTCCGGTCTTATTCAGTCGGCTCTTACGACACGCAAGGGGATGCTGAGGATCTATTCTAACCCGAACCCCCACGGGTATATTCTAAAAGAGGGCGCTAGGGTAGCTTCATCAATGTTACTCTGAAAAGAGGGCACTAGGGTAGCTTCATCACTGTTACCGTCTCCGGATGAAATACCTGCAAGACAAAGAAAGCTAAGGGATGTGTAAATTTGAAATTTAATTCATAATCATTTTATTCACAAATGGTGAAAGGGATTGGGCACCAGGCATTGCCTATTTAGCCCTTTTCCAAAATCCTATAGACAAGTTTACATACATTTGGGGGGGGGGGGTGTTCTGTTCATATTGGGGAAATAAATGAACAAACGTTAAAAGTCTGTCCATCACACGTTTTACAAGATAATACAGAACATTGGATAGCGCCCTCTAGGGGAAATTGATTGAGTCGTGATATGGTAACTTCAAAAAGCTTTGCCACTGTGCTCTTTCATACATCTTTTCCTGTGTTAGTTATTGTCAATTTCATCTTCTGATGGCCTCACTACGTAATTTTTCTCAGACTGTATTTTCTCCCTGTAATAATGAGAAATTGATATCTAAAGGTATCAGACTGGAGATAGGAATCGAGGAAGCTGGAAATGAAAATGGCAAATATCTCTAGATCTCCCCCGCGCCCACGCGTGCGTGTATTTCACTACACCTCTATGTTATTTTATTATTCATTTGTAAAATATTTACCAACCAATGTATATCTTATCGCTACTTATTCTTTTTCGCCACCATACCTCTATCGATATGGATATTTGTCATTAATAATAATTAATGAGGGGGGGGGGGTATATTGCTCTCAATGTACTCATCTGAATTCATTACAAAGATTCCATAGTGAAACACATATTTGTGAGTAAACAAAAGATATTGTACATGTTTTCCTTCTCGGTTGTCCTATGCAATTTTCAAACATCTTCGATAGCCTGTTAATGTATTCCTATCAGGGGTACTTACACACAAACCTGCAGACGACAAAGAGTTGACGGTGGTTGTGGTGCTTCTAAATCTTACACAATGCTCTCAACTGATTTCTCTGGGGGAATATTTCACTATCTTCTGCCTGTTTAATGAAATAATCATCCCTCAGTGCAATGTTATGACTTTTATTGTTGTTTTTATCATTAACTATTGCCTCTCAAAAAATATCCTCCAATAAAATTGCTAAGAATGAAGGGACTTTGTCATTGAAAATACTAAATGTCGGGCTCGGTTTCTTATTCAGTCTATTTTAGGTCACCTGAGTCAATCAGGTAAAAATATATACATCTACTACAAGCAAGAGCAATATGAAACTGTCAATGAATTGGTGCTTTCTCTCTATATTGATAGCTATTATGTTGGAGGAGAGAGAGAGAGAGAGAGAGAGAGAGAGAGAGAGAGAGAAGAGAGAGAGAGGAGTGCATGAATGGACGTAGCACAAACGTTTTACACAATTTGCATGTATTTACTTTACCCTAAACAAAAAATTCCTGTCACCTGCAATAATATTAGTAAACCCTGTTTGATAATTATGTAGCTTGAACAAATTTAAAGAAAAAAGTCTATTGATTGCCCCGGATGAATGCGTGAACAGCACCGCGTTCCTAATCTGTTGCTCCACAGATCAGGGAGGATTTGTATTGTCGTGGAAGAAATTTAATCTTCTTCCACCCAAGAGTGTTTTAACCAAATCTAACTGAAAATAAACGGTAGGCGGGAAAACAGGAAAAGGCAGAGACTGATCATATACACACCATTCCACAACAATGTTATGCTCAGTTAACGGTATTCAACGTTTTAATCAACACCAAAGCATTTTTTTCTTTTTTTTTCTTTTTTTTTTAATATTGTCGTTATGTTGAACTCCTTGGGCTGTGATATTTTAATGGCAGAATTCTATAAGAGCAGTTAAAAACGGTTTTCAACATATTTGGAAAATAGATATTATTGTCAAAGTAATTTGCTTGATAGTTTTACTCTGTATTTATTTTGATTTATGTAAAAGTCGTAAACATACAATTTACATCTGCAATGGGGAATTGTTTTTGAATATTAATAGATTTTATCTGAGGTATTTTATTTCGTTTTTACTATGAGAACAATTCTAATTATTTCAATATAATAACCCATTTACAATCTCTGTGGGAATTTTATAGTCTTTTGTTTGATCTACAATACACCAACCAAGTTATCCGGAAATGAAAAAATCACAAAGGGAAAGTTTAAAGATGAAACCCTTTTAAAATTCAAATTGAACCTGTTACAAAGTAAAGATTTTCTATATCGCTTTTTGTGGACCATTGTGTCTGGGCATAGGTATTGGGTGCTAGATGTTTTGTCTGAAAACAAAAACTGATTGACAACCTCATGGTTATCGATATCACCAATCATTATTCTAGAAAATTAAACCACCAGTGCAAAACCTGTCATCACTTACTCATTTCTAGTTAATGAATATGTACCTTGCATCGTCATACCCAATAATGGTCCGTGGACGGCATTCATTTTATTTAAGTCGCAGACCGCTTCGAATTCTGTCAAGAGAAATATTTCAATAATGGCTTCTACGATTCATTATGTCTTGTCATCCAGTCTTCTCCTTGATTTATTTTATTTCCTAAAGATATATTCGATCTTAAACGCAGTAAGCGTGGTGTGGATTTTATATGAACCCTTTTCTAATAATATGAACACCATTTGAGCAATGTGCATTAGCAAATAAGTATTATGATTAACAATTGGAATGGAAATTGAAAATTCTGTAAATCTGAAGAATCAATAATGCCTTGAAAATTGCAGGTTTCTTTTGACTGTATGCAATCTTGCATATTTATGTGCTTTTTTTCATGTGAAAAATATATCGTTTTTGTAGCATTCAGGCGTTATGAATCCTAAACTGCAAAATAGTATTTCAATGTAATAATATCTACAGTATCTTATTTTACATCATATAGGTGCAATGGAAACGCCGAAAGGTTTTCTGCAGACTGATGTATTTGATTTTCTGACGTGTTTCATTTTCTTTTTTCATTTTAATACCAATTGGTAGGCAGTTTTTTTTATATATATACTGGTGTTGACTACGAATTACTCGGTTATAGGCCTCACGGCAGGTGTGACCGGTCAACATGGGATGCTTGCTCCTCCTACATGTAGGCACCTGTTCCTACCTCTGGCGTGCCCAGGGGTCCGTGTTTGTACTACTCTAAATATTACAGAAATATGAGTTGTATGAAATTGCTAGATCGGCCCCTTTCCATTATCTTCACCTTTGCGTCCAGAAAGTTGCGACCGATTTGCACTGGTGNCTATGAAATTATCTTCACCTTTGCATCCAGAAAGTTGCGACCGATTTGCACTGGTGCACGTGCTATCTACGGTGAGTAGATTTGTTACATCGTTTTCTTTAAATTGGTGGGACATTAAATATGCGTACGGAGTCTTTAATTTTCAAAGTCTATAGAGCAATCACGAAGCTATTGATTGTATGTTCACGCATCGTGCGAGTTGATTTATCGCGTACCGTTTGCAGTGAAGAGTTTCAGAAGTCAGATCTCGCTGCTCTCTACGGTGTATCAGAGTATTCATTCAACTTGTCCCTCGTTTCGTTTTCACGTGCGTGCGGTGCACCTCACTTCCGGGGACGTAGAGGAAGTCGTTACCCATTACAACCGTGGTTAGCGTCACCAACAGCACACTGCTGAAACGTGTGTTTCCTGTCCGTAAAATAATTAATTAGCGCTATAAAGTGGCATGGCAGTGAAACATTGTTTATTTGGATAGTTGAATTTAAAATGTCAATATGGAAAAAGATCGTACGCGTGAAGAAAAGGAAGTACTCAAGATATCTCTCCATTTGAAGATTTTATATGGAATTTTACTCATCAATTGCTCAGCTACATTACTGACAGTTGTTTTGTGGTATACCAGTCATGTCAAGGGTCAGGGTCGTTGCGATAATATGCCAGAGGACCAACGTAATATTCAAGTTGTTCAAAATACCGTAATGTCTCGCAAAAACCTGACACAGAATGAAGAGATTACCAAAAGAATCCGAAGATCCTACAGCGCTACTGTGAGTATCTATGTTAACATAGTGTATCACAATTTGTAACTTTTCGGGTCTTGCAATATAGAAAATACCATCTTCCCCGTAATCAGAGATTCAGATAAGGTTTGAATAGGTAAAATAGAAACAGGCTGATTAGGCTCATAGATCGGTGAAAAATTCTCAAGTTACGTAAACCAATCTTATTTTCAAATTAATATAAAATACCCAAACCATTCGTGTTGAATCAATTTGTTTCGTTTCCTCAAGACCAGAAAAAATTGACCAGAACTTAATAAAATATCCTATCTCCAGAGAATTTCCCTTGGAATTGATTCTAGCTTTATCAACATCAATGATATTCAACTGGAAAATAATGATTAAAGTGTTTTGTGACTTTTTTCAAAATGTGACGGTGAAATTGGTAGATTAAAGGCCAAAGTGCACAAAATACTAGTAGATAAAACTTTGAACGATTTTATTTTTAACTGACTCCAAAGTCCCACGTTGAAAAGCTCGCACTAATTAATGTACATGTTTGAACACGAAAGTCAGGTAGGATTATAAATGAAATCCTAACATTCTTTTGTATGCTACGGTTTGTTTATCAAGTATTACACAGACCGTATTCAACACACAAAATGTTTAATCATCAGTAAGTTTTTGAGGGGGAGAATAGCCCTTTATTTCGGATTGAGTTTTCCTAGATTTATTCTCTGTCAATTTACGTATTCATTGTGTCATCTAGCCACAATGTACTTCATAGTGAACAGGGGATGCTTATCCTCCCCAGGCACCTCCTCCTCCCTAGGTGTGTCGGGTAAGTCCGTGTTTGCCCAACTCTTAATTGTGTCTTGTATATAGGAGTTAATGAGTGTGGCCCCTGTTCGTTATCTTCGCTTGTTCATCAAGAAAGATGTTGACATAGTGAATACAAAGGCGGGCAAAGGAGTCCATTGTTGTGTAGTAGCGTTATCGTGAATGGATGTACACACAATTATAGGGACATGTTATCGACTTAGGGATAGTGCTAATAATGTCGGTTTTACTATTATCAAAGGATTTCTTAAAGCTGGCCTTTATATTTTGGATGACGTTCTAAGACCTGAAATATATGGCTTTGTCTGTCTGTCTTTGAGCATACTATTGGTCTTTCCGGAACCTACTTGAATTTGCACTTGACCGCAATTACAATTCATAAATACATCTTTTGAGAACATTTTTAAAGAGTTAACAAAAGGATTACTCAATATCTCATTCGTCTTTCTCTGTGTATTACATATACTTCATTATACATCAAAATAAAACGGGAAATGTCTCTTTGATGTTTTAGTAAAACGTTTCTTGTATTCGCATAGTGCATATGAACAGCTTAGTTGTAAAGGAGAATAACCATTAGGGGAAATTATGACAGTAAATTCTTTCAATTGATGTTCTCTAAAGATGAACAAATTATTTACATACTACACATATAACTGTCCTATCAGAATTTTCATTAATATTTTCATTAATGTGAACATGTATAACAGTTCCAATTTTGCATGGTGTGTCAGCAACAACTGCAGTCCAGTTATAATACTAGTATTCCACAGTTATTTTATACTAGTATTCCACAGTTTATACTAGTATTCCACAGTTATATACAGTTACCCACAGTTATATACTAGTATTCCAGCATTATATACTAGTGGATTCCACAGTATAATACTAGTGTCCCACAGTTATATACTGAGTTATTCCACAGTTATATACTAGTATTCTCACAGTTATATAAGTATTCCACGTATTAGTATTCCACAGTTATATACTAGTAATTCCACACGTTATATACTAGTGTTTCCACAGTTATATTACTAGTATTCCGCACAGTTATTAAATACTAATATTCCATAAGAACAGTTATTATACTAGTATCCACAGTTGATATACTTGTATTCCCAGTTATATACTAGTACTTCCAACAGTTATATACTAGGTTCCCAGTTATATACTAGTAATTCCACAGTTATATATAAGTTTCCTATTATACGGTTCAAGTATATTACAGTATAGTCCCACAGTTATATACTAGTATTCCACTTATAGTATAGATCACGAGATTATGCCGAGATCTCACATATAACTTAGGTATACTACGACGCAGTTATATACTAAATATTCCACAGTAATATACTAGTTTCCACAGTTATATACTAGTATTCCAGCAGTTAATATGATCATAATACTAGGTTCCACAGTTATATACTAGTATTCCACAGTTATATACTAGTATTCCACAGTTATATACTAAGTATCCACGATAGTTATATACTAGTGCTTCCCACAGTTATATACTTTTCCCAGTATAGTTGCACATTCCAATACAGTACTGAGTAGTAAACTATCTCCAGATACTAGTGTTCCAGATTATAGTTTCAACTGCTTAAATTTTCTGAAATTTGATTTGAAAACTAGAATTATCAGAATTTGTTGGCCTGCGTAAATTTATCCAGTTTTGTTTAAACCTGTCAAATATAACTACAATTCCCTTATTTTCATTCAGGCACAGTACGCTGTACACGTGTCACCTTAGCGCCGCCATTTTTTGATTCAATGAACAATTGTACATAACCTGCGTTTGTACGAATGATTGAATTTCATAGAAATAATTCCACAGTTATATACATAATGAATAGCATATATTAAATGAAGGATACAACTCAATATTCAGTCCTCCGACTGATTATAGAATTAAATGACCAATTCTTTTTATCAGATGCGTCTTTGAAAAAATTATCAACAAAACTTTAAGAAATTTTAATGTACAATGACGTCATTCTGGAACGTGCGTCCCATGAAAGTGTTGTCATAATTTGTTCGGTCATCATTAAATATCACGAGACCTATTGGTGTCCATGTCCGTTCGTTGCGTTGACATAATTGGACAACCCTAACTCTTAATTTGTATTATTTCATCTTCTTAAAGTGACTTACTCAATCAGCTGAGACCAACATTAGGGGCATAGGGAAAAAAAGGACCTGAATTTCATGGCCAATTCACCATTGCGATGTATAAGGCAAACCTTGTAATATCTTGTCTCTTCACACCTACCAGACAAACTGAATCCGTTGTTATTAATCTAGGTATCCCTAAGGAAAAAGGGAGGATAACAAAGTGCAAGTCGAGAGGTGCAGAATGAAGTATAAAAATGCCTTTAGCATTATTTTTTAACAATACTTCTTCACCCCAAGACACGTCTCAGACATAGCAAAGACGTAGATGTAGTGACATCCTCTACAAAAACTTGGAAGTTTTGTTTCTGTGTCCTTTTGTCCGATCCAAGAGTGTGATTTTGTCAAACCAGGCAGACCGCAAAGTTATGACGTTACCCACCGATGTTATTGCTGTGTTTATCGTATAGGAATCCCCGTGAGCCAGCTGTCCCTTTGCTTGTATGGTCATTAGTCCTTATTTCCAACGTCACTAGTTGTTTTACATCTGTTTAGAAATATTTCACTAACGTGACGTCACCAGCTGTGACGTACCATAAATTTCCACTTTATCTGCGTGACTGTAACAGCCATGGCAATAAAGGTTCTTTATTGTATCAACACTTGCCGTGACACTCGGTTTCATCCGAAAGAAATCACTGCTAAAGGCGTAGGAGCGGCCACTGTCTATTAGCTTTGACTTGGCCACGAGCGGAGATCGAACCCGCATCTTTTCATTTGCAATGGAAACATTCACTGAGCCATTAGGCATAATTTTCTGGGCTGCAATTTTATAATAAGAAGATATTTAAAAACGCTTTCACTTGCCACAAAGGATATTTATGACCAGGGAGTAAGCTTTGATCCATATTGAAACAAGATGATTTTGCCAAGGTTAGGGTCAATGTTTATTTTTACCAATTTCATACCTTTGTGGTGGAAAAACATTAGACACCATTTGAATTCGGTACAAAACTTCATTAAGACTAGATGGTAAGTCATAACCCTGTGTCGTCTGTCAACTGACAAAGATCAAAGTCACCGATAACATGTGAAAAATACTTGTATTGAGGAAACATTATGTGTAACGAACAGTGATCAATATCGCAAGTCCCAAACAGAATACAAAAACAAGAGTTGGGCAAACACGAACCCCTGGACACACCAGAGGTGGGACCAGGTGTCTAGGAGGAGTAAGCATCCCCTGTTGACCGGTCACACCCGCCGTGAGCCCATGTCTTGATCAGGTAAACGGAGAAATCCGTAGTAAATTCAGTGTGTGAAAAACGGCTTAACAATGGCTATGAAACTCATCCAACAGCATTTGACTCAATGGCAGGTCATATAATGATTACTTTTTTTCAGTTGTCACTGATATTTATTCTGCTCTTTTATGGTTGAGAATATGCATTATAATTATCATTTTTCATGAAAAATAGAATCGTATTTTTGAAAAGCTTCATTTGTGACGAAAGAAGCATAATGTGGGATTACCATTGGATATCATGAGTGTGCAACATGGAACAAAGATATGGTGGAGAGGTGATTAACTGCAGGATAAAACTTAGTCAATCTTTTGCAAAGGGGTGATAGCAAATTATGCCCATCCATGTCCCATGAGAATGCCAAATCAATGTTTTCTTCTTTCCTCATTAATACTTATTCTGGGGCATAATCTGAATTAGACAGACCACCAGACTTCTTTCAAGTAGAGCTGATATCTTAGAAAAGATTTGTTTTAATTAGTGATAAATCTGTCAAGAAAAAAACCCAGTGAAACTGACATTGATTAGTCGTAAAATACATCAGAAAAAAAGAAGTGAATTGAATTATTGCAAGTGCAAAGAATTCGTGGTGGAAAAATGCATTATGTATCGAACATTCAGAGCAAAACAGTGAATAAAGATTAAGCTCACGACATCGATTTTAATCGTGTTGAGTTATGAGGTTTGCAATTTTATGTAAATGATTATAACGTAATATCTTGTCTTTTTATGCACCATTGTGTAAAGGAGTTAGATACATGTGTATGTATATATCAAGATAAAGACAGGAATGAATTTATTATTTTTTCATTGGATGAAGGTATACCATGAAACCCACCCACCCCCGGAAAGCTACGTGCATGATGCAAAGTTTTCTTTTCTTTTTTTTAATTTTCAATGAAACATATGATTTCAGTTTCAAATTCACACGTCGAACTAGTTTCAATACACAACGTGAAGTCAAATTCAGGTTTTCTTTGGTGTAGATCTAGAAATAAAACGAACTTTTCAGCCAATCAAAATCGCCGTAATTTCATCGAGACTATATATATATCAATTAATTTGGCATTTTATATGAAATGAAAATGCAAGATTTCCATTTTATTATGTACATATTATATATGACATTTTTATTTGCATTCCTACTTAATCTAATCTGTCAATACTTGTATATTCTTGTTAATACAAATTGTCGAAGTAAACAATGTGTTAAAGCGTTCAGATCACATAGTTCCCAAAAAAACATACTGAGTATATAAACAAATTCTGAGAAGCTAGGCAACCGATTCATTCCGACCAAAAGCGAAGCGGATCAGAAGGCCATTATGAAGAATAAGCATCCTCTGCGGAGCGGTCACACCTATTCCCTGGTTGAGTGGCTCATTGGCTTACGTGTCGATAGCTGAACTGTGGTTTGTAGGTTCGAGTCTAGCAGCAGTTTTATTTCTGTCAGATTATTTTCAACTAAAACTGATTTTTTTAACTGACATAAATAAAAGGTACAAGCATGAAACTTTGTCAATTTTCAAATATCAGTGTACATAAATCTTCACTTCCTGTTCAAGTCAGATTTTTTGGTGTGATAGTCATCCTTAGTGCTGTCTATTGTTAGATCAGTATCATACATGTAGCATGATCGGTGAACAAATTTACATACAGTCGAACTTCGTTATCTCGAACTTGATTAGACCAAGATAAAACTTTGAGATATTCGTGGATTCGAGACATCAAGGGTAAAAATACTTCAGAAAATAAGTGGCTGTACCTCCGAATCAGTTCGACATACAATATGTAGCCATGGTATTCTAGATAACAGTGTTCGAGATACCGAAGTTCAAATGTAAGTATAAAAGTCTCAGTTTATTATAGACAGGACAGTGAAGTACGAACTGCTGCTCATCATTAATATCAGGACATGTACATTTACTCAAACATTATTTCTCATCAATACGCTGTCTGTTTCAATAA
>CAJDSM010029286.1:2141-19388 GCA_903981925.1 Ostrea lurida
CCTGAGACTGGGTGTGTAAATACGACACATGACGTCACAAATGCTCTTTCCATTTACATACGTTTAAAGATATGCGATGCCCTAAAAGTTTGTGAAACTATTTTTGTGAATGTTTTGATATTGTCAAAATTCCATATTTGGTCATATTTATTACCAAATTTCCTATGAAACCTTTATTTTTGCATAATTTTCAAATAATAACTTAATTATTTCAAGGAAAAACAATTCTTTAAAATTAAAAAACCCTCAAAAAAAAAGAAAGACAAAACAAAACAAAAAAACAAAAAAACAAAAAACTAACAAATAAAAAAAAAACAACAAAAAAAGGAAAAAGAAAACCCACCAAAGGATTAATACCATGAAATAAACATAAAGGGAAAAAGCATCATATTTTATTGGCAGCTGATTTCACTGTAATTTGGTTGACCCGATTTTCAATTTATTGGTTTCAAATAAAGAAAATCCCAACCACTGACACATGCAAAGCTTTCCTCGATTCCAAAGATTGTACTTGTCTTTCCTTTGACCTAATAAGCGACCCATAGTCGAGGTAAAGGTAAAGGGAATTTTTTATACTCTGGGTGAACCTAAATAACCCTCTATGTCCCCCATTTAAAAGCTAATCCTGTACATTAAAATATCGGGAAGGCATAAATTAGAAGCGTAAAGCTGTTTGTACTTCATTACTGCACACTAAGGGGGACTATAAACACACAATTATGACATGTTTTCTATTCATTATTTTTTTTTTATTACGGAAGATTTAATGTTCAGTTCGTCTTTACGCTGAATTTTGTACTATTCATGGGATTTTACACTGTCGTTGTGAAACTTTAACTTATAATGATTAAGCCGTGCACAGAAATACATAAAACATTAAACTTGATTACACAGTAAGATGAAAGCCATTTAGCATCCAGTGGCGGATTTAGAGGGGGTGCGCCCCCTTTCAAATTTTCTAATTTAATCTTTTTTCGACTCTCAGAGGACAATAATATGACAAACTTTATTAGGAGAATTATAACATTTTTTTTTTGTTTTAAAATAAGGTCTTGAGACAATTCATTAAAAAATGAAAAATTATTATACATGGGATGATATTCAAACCTATAAAATCATGTAAGAATCCAGCCAGACGCCTTCCGCCGGCTTTTGTCTGGACCCATCCCTGGGCGCCTCAGATGGTGCCCCCACCCCCCCCTCGCTTCTCATAAAGTTGCGCCCCTTTAACCTCAAATCCTGGATCCGCCCCTAGCATCAATTGCGCATTTGTTTCTTTAATTTTATTAAAACGCATCCAGGATATTTTAATTCTCGCCGTTGATTCCGTTAATTCTTCTCCCAACACTTGAATATCATTTTGGTAATCAAAAATCAGTACCATGAAATTAACATTTCTCCATCCTGAGGTTTACTCTACCATAACAGAATTTTAAAATCTTCAGATTAGACTTGCACCATTTTCCAGTATTCCATTTAATCATTTAGTAAGCTTATAGATCAATACTTTAGTGTCGATAGATTTTCGAAAGGAACTGAAGCATAGCGTAATAAAAAACAACCCCTAACTATTGAATCTGTCTAAACCAGCGTGCGATGAATGGAAGGTGGATTTTAAAACTGTTAAACTTGTATTGAATTGTGAATGTCTGATGACACACGTGAAAGGTAAGTAAATTTCTTTCTACACGTGTACATTTTTGTCCATTACAATATAGATTTATAACGGAATCGATACATATACAATACCCTGTACGAATTTCATTCAACATACGATATGTGTATTCAAAACATAAATCATTGGCATCCGCAACATTTTCTTTATTCGCCTACCGGTACATAAGATTGATCTCCAACATGAGATTTACTATACGCCCTTTCCCCACCTACCTTTCTCTCCCCCTCTCCCGTTTTTCTACGATTGACTTTTGTCTCGAAAATTCTCGTGTAACATGTTCCTTTTTCGGGTGTTTCATTTAATTGCGTACTTAAGCGTATTAATATTGACGATAACAATCATTTAAACTGTCACCGAACACTTGTGGACCGGGTCGACATATGCGAGGTAGATCGAGAATAACCGTGAGCCCGAAGCACGACAGGCACACAGCAAAAGATAGAATATCGCAATGAAATACGCTAACGAGTGACTGATATTATTGTTTACGGAGTTAGGTTTGTTGATATTCGTCTGACCGGGTTTCATTTCTAAAAGAGACGAATTCTGAACAATTAGGACCTCTGCACCCCGTCCGCGGCTGGTCGTTTACAATGTCTGACTCTCTCTATCCGTTATATAAAGCACAGCAGCATTGGGAATATAGAGTATCAATTCAACGTCCCAATTTCTAATGATGATTGCCAATACTGGTTCTCCAGTTTCAAAAAACCCGGGCATCAAATTGAAGCAGTAAGCCTTCTCATAAACTTTTCTAATTACTTTGCCGCTCAGTGTACCTAACCCTTTTTGTGGTTTAGATTATGGCCGTTTCCTTAAATAATATTTTTTTTTCTCTAAAAGTAATTTATCAACCATATTGGTTTTAGGGCTGACACGCAGAAATTCATACTCTTCTGTAAATGCAGTACGGGATGAGACTACAGCTGTCTCCCCCCAGTATTATGTGATTGGGGACACCGAGAAACCACCAGCTGCGCTGACCGAAAAGTGCACAGTTTCGGAGAAGGAGGATTGTTTTGATTTGGAGCCGTAAATAAAATCAGTTGTGACGATGCCATAGTAGATCCCGGAAAGGTAAGTTACAAGTGTTGTTGTTTCTATCAATCAAACTTAACAATGCTACCATTAAACCCTTTTTTCTGACAGTTTGACTAAAGTCTGAAGAGATTAGTAAGGTCAGCTTCCTTAACTACTAGTATTTATTTTGTACGCATGGATTAAGTATATCGTTACTAGTTTGAACATCTTTCCTAAAACTTCCACCCCAATGAGAGAATGATTGTACGGTATATAGAATTAATAACTTATACTCGTATCGAAGGCCAAAGTAGGCCATTCGCACCTAATGCTATTATAAAGCAAAAACAAAAACAATTGATACCACCCCAATCAATGAATTCTGTAATAGTGTATTCATGATTCACAGTGAATTAAAGCACGACTGAATTATTTACCGGATTTAGACGAAATACTATTGATAATCTCTTTTGTTCTTTGGAAAGCAGGAAGAGGCATTCAATTAGTTTGTTTTATGTAAAAGGTACATTAAAGGGGCATGGACACGTTTTGTGCTAAATTTAATATTTGCATTTTTAATTGTTAAAATGCTTAACCAAATTATTTCAAATGGTCAGCAATAATTTAAAGTCAGTTGTTGAGTTATACAAGTAAGATACAGCTCTCACTATTCTTTATTATGTAAACAAGGCTCGTGCCTTGTTTTTGTTTACATGAAGGTTACTTCACGGAAAATACCATCTTTAAAACAAAATCAGATGTGAGAAACACTAGTAATTATTTTTATTTGTGTTTAGAATGAATTTGTAATTTGAAAAATCTGCTATGAACGGAACATTTACTAGCATATTCAATATATGTAAACAAAAGCATGGGCACGGATCTTGTTTACATAACAAAGAATTGTAAGTGCTGTATCTCACTTGAAACTCAATAAATGACGTACAAAAGTTTGCTGACTATTAGAAATACCCTATATGTGAGCATTGTAAACATTAAAATGGAAATCTAAAATTTGAACAGTTTTAGCTCAAAACGTGTCCACATGTCCCTTTAATGTTCAAAATGATCTTTTTAATTGCTTGATTTAAATATCATAGATTCGTATCTTTTACATTAGGGCATTTAGAATCCGAATCACTACATTTTTGCTTCTCTACATACATGTAACATTCAGATTCTAGTTGTTTACAAAATAATACTCATTTGTACAACATGAAATTTTACTTTATGTAGTCATTTCTGTCTTTGACAGTTAAATGTTATTTTTAAAGTGAGATACATACGTTAAGTTGTCTGAACTGCTGTCGCATTCTTTAGTTGATCAGTAAGAAACTGTATATCCGTCAATTTTGGCATGCTGGAAATGATGCTAAAAATACGGTGCCCAAAAATAACGTACAACGATTTTAAACTACATTTTGGAGATGAAGAAAAAAAAACCCAAAACTAACAACAATCTTTAGATGCGTCCGAATGTAAAAAAAAACAAAAAAAAAAAAAAAAAACCAAAAACAAAACAAAAAAAAAAACAAATGTTCGTATGAATACAGAACTACTTGACGAATATAGTACATTTATATTAACAACTGGGAATTCCGATAGAAATGAAAATAAAATGAACATTTCATTTTTAAAAAAAATGCACAAGAGGGTATGAACTGCACCACTTCACCCCGGCCTATTTTTCATCGCGCATGCGCACTAACATGAAGCGTCGCAATTTATTCGCTGTATTTTCAAACAATGAAATATATTTCTTAAATATATTAATGCAAATTGATTCTGTATTATGATAATTACAGTCATCACATTAGTTGAAACACTTCATAGAATTTCTACCGAGCCTGTGCGTAATCAAACGGACAAGAAGGTGTTATGTCCAAGACGTGTTCCTTTCTTATTCCCAGCTCTCATACCGGAAAACCATAACGTGATTCTTTTCCAAAGCTGTTTATTGCATAGTTTTTTTTTAAATCGACATTTATTAAAGTTATCCGATTACAAATTTTCACATTAAAGACTCATTATATTGCATATGGTGTAGGGATTAAATGATTCGGAATTCAGTGTTGACATTTTCTTTATAGAATTTTTCTTCTTTATCTCGTACATTTATTTAATTTCAAAAAAGCGTTTTTATTTCATTTTCAGGGCACGCAATCACAATTGTATACTCTGATAAATCGACCGTCAATCAAAGGGTGGCCCAGAGGGTGGTGCCAAAATGGTAAAATTAAGTGAATTCACATTTTATTCTGCAAAAATATAATAGCCGATGCTTTGATAGATTTAGGGTATACAATTTTTGGAGTTTGCATTGGTGTATTCTAAGATTTAATGCCCCAACATCTTGAATTATTCTAAAATGCAGAAATTTGCTTAAATAACCACATTTTTGTGATTTAAAAACGAAAACGATTTTATAGAGCACAGCCTTGCGACCAATTTTTATTTGGTTGTCAGTTTAAATATGATGCAGGAAAGGTTCGAATTTTTATACTCTTTTTGGTCCAGCCTGTCTCTACAACGAATTTTCGTTTTTATCACAAAATGGGTGATTCTAGCAAGTTTTTGCGCATTTTATGCATATTCATGATGTTTGTGGGCATTAACTTAGATAGACCAACTGCAAAACTTAAACCATTTGTATCACCCTGATAATCTTTATTCCTTTTTTGGCGGCTATTTTTTTTTGTGCAGAATTAATTTGTTAATTTCACTTATTTTTACCATTTTTGGGCAAGTTTTACCCTTCGTGGACCTACTCCTTTAATGTCTCTATATTTTTTAACTTTATGAAATCTTCATGTAGGTATTTTGTTGGCCTAGCCTTGAACAGTTTATATCACCCTCCATTTAGAGCAGGTATTAAAACTACACTTTCAACAGGTAACATCCGATACTTACAACAGGTAACATCCGAGACTTACAACAGGTAACACCCAACACTTAGAGCACGCAACACTAACAGGCAGAGTGTGGGAATTCCCATGGGCGCGAATTGTGCTTCTTGATAAGCTGGCCTGTTTTCATTTTCTTACGTGGCAGAATTTGTTCAAACACCTCTACTTAATTTTTATGGCCTTTTTCGAAGTTTAAGATGAAATTGTTGATCACTCTTCGGTGTCCTTAAGATATATATCCTCACATCATTTGTCTATTAGTCAAGATGCAAATTTTTATCGTCTGTCTTGAATCATTCCTGTATNTGGTGTCCTTAAGATATATCCTCGCATCATTTGTCTATTAGTCAAGACTCAAGATGCAAATTTTATCGTCTGTCTTGAATCATTCCTGTATGTGTTTAATATGAAATACCGGATCACCATTTTGTGTTTAAAATGAAATATTTTTATCATCATATTAAGACGAATCACTACTCTGTCTGTTTAAGATGACGTCACTCGCGTCGCCTACGTGGATGTTCGTTTTACTGACGTACTTCCTGTGTAGCGGGGAACCAGTCCAGGAATCTAACACAAGCCCCGCTATGTTCAGACTCTGCTCTGACAAGCAATTCCAATTCCAAATAGAAGGTTAGATTATCTTAACAGAAAGTTATATTTTATCTGCATCGATTTCTTTTGAAAAGACTAACATAATGAACAATGATTTGCTGTTTTTATCAAAAGCTGTAGAAAACGTCATTTGTTGAACCATCACACATTGAAATATATTTTTTGCACATATGCTAGACTTTCTTTACATGAATGAAACGAATACCATTTCTCAACAGAATGGCGGCTTCCCAACATTCTTTGCGGCTGTTTTAAGGTCGAGATCTGGCCTACGACAGAGGGCTTCCTCATCCTGGCTCTGCTTAGTCAAGCCTTCTGGAAAAGTGTGGAACTTCTGCATGCCCTTAACGTTAGATTTTTAGTTTATCTCCAAATGGACGACATTCAGATTTCGCAAGGGGAGATAATCTGTAAGGTGAGATACATTGATCAGTAAACTAAAATAAATGTCCAAAATGTAAGATAGAGAATCTGTGCACGATGTAACATAATAGTCTGCAAAATTAGACAATGGCGAGTCTACAAAGGGAGATAATGATGTACAAAGTAAGATCATTGTCTGAAAAATAAGATACATGTAATAGCGAAGAAAGGGAGATTATTGTTTAGAAAATATAACCAGACTACAAAGGGAGGTAATACCGGTAGTCAACAAGTGAGATAATAGTTTGTGAATTTAGCAAATATATTTAAAAAGGGAGGAAATAGTCTGTAAAGTGAGGAAACAGTCAATAAAGGGAGATAATCTACATACAGAAATAATCTGCAAAGGGAGAACGCGATTTATAAAGGGAGAAAATGGCCTACAAAGGGTGATAATATTCAATAAAGGGAGATAATAATTTCCAAAAGGAGATAAATATATACAAAGGGAGTTAATTGTATACAAAAACATAATAATGAACCAAACTTAGACAATTATGTACAAAGGGAGACAATTATGTACAAAGGGAGACAATGCTGTACAAAGGGAGACAATAGCATACAAAGGGAGATAATAATGTACAAAGGGAGATAATGATGTACAAAGGGAGACATTGTTGTTGTAACTCAACAAATGACGTTCAAATATTTGCTGACCGTTAGAATTACCCTAAGTGAGCATTGTAAACATTAAAAATGGAAATCTAAGATTTTAACATTTTTAGCTCAGAACGTGTCCATGCCCCTTTAAATATTGCCTAATATATTACTGATTAACTAATGACTCTATTGCTATATTTAAGCAGCCCAGCCATTTATTCCTTGACTACAAACTTTTCATTGTTTGTCTCCACAGACCAATGCTACTGAGTGCCGGGGGCAGTTTATCAACAAAGAAAATAAGACCACGGTGCAAGGCATCAAGGTTTGTTCTATTCTATAAAATCTTTGAATTCAAGGTGAATCATTGAAAATTAGGCAATGAACTTTACGAGCATTTTCCATATATAGTCAAAATTTGCAGCGTTTGTGATCCGCCACCCTGAGATAAGCGTTGGTGATCCGCCACCGCTGCAGAATAAGCGAATTGTGAGTGATCGCGTCGCCGACGCCTGAGATACGCTTGGTGAGTGGCGCTTGCGCCACCTGAAATAAGCGTCTGATGTCCGCCACTTGAGATACGCGTTGGTGTCCGCCACCTGAGATAGCGTTGGTGATCCGCCACCCTGAGATAAGCGTTTGTGATCGGCCACTCTGAGATAAGCATTAGGCGGATCTCAAACCCTTGATTGGATGAAATGCTTAGTTTAGCGTGTAGAACAAGATATTCGAAATGAAGAAGAATATGTACGTCTCTAATGATTATTTGTCAATAAGGATTTCAGTATGGGCGATAGTGATGTCTATTTGCTAGTATTGTCTAGATTCCTTATTTAACGGCAGAACTCATCTTCGCGAAATGGCTCGTGAATCAGCGATATACATGTATATATACATGTAGATAAAGCGAGTAATTAAGTTATTTGGGAGCGATCGAGCGCAGCCATTTTGAAGCATCTGTCAATCTCAGTGTATCAAATATATACATTTGGGTTAGGGGATTTAAAATGCGATATTTCCATAATAGTACACATGTACATCTTAAAATGCATACGTAGGCAATTCAAATTAAGGAAGACCGACATTGTTATTCCGCCCAGGCACTTCGTGATTGTAAAAGAATAATTTTGTCGACTGCAGGTGGGGCATTTTGTTTTTTAAATATAATGAATATATAATTATCTATAAAAAAGCCTGTCTTTTATTACAAAGAAAACTGAATGACGAACGTTTATACTTTTTTAATTAAATGTGCGACTTCATTTTTGAAAGTGATTGTACATGCTTGTATATTATATGTTTATAATTGTTATTGATTAAATTGAATTTCAAATCACAATTATTGCTACCACTGGCGTGATTTCTTTTAGAATTGAGTGATGTAGTTTTTATGCCGAAGAAATCATTTTGACATACCGAGAGAACTATGGGCCTATATAATCAATTCGTGTCCTTGTTGTTTAGAAATTTGAGACCCATTTTATCAAAGTTAATCGACCATATTTTTGGTCGATTGACTTGTAAATGCAATATAAATCACATTATATTGAAGATGTGTTCTGTTTTCATGCTGTACGAACATGTCTAGTGTACATACTATTGTGGGAATTCGGTTTTTGAACCAAAAAAAATCTCATTTTGTGTGAGAGTTCCCAGCTCAGCACATTTCCCTTTAGAATAGATTATTTAAATTACTCTTTTTTTTTAAACAATCTTGATTTTCATTAATTAAAATTGTGAAAGATTTCATTTCATATTTTGATTCTGTATTTTACTTGCCAATACACAGGACAAGTGACCATGTAATGTTACTTGATCCTGTTTTACAAAAAATAAAAATAAAAATGAATAAATAATTTTTTTACTAAGATTGAAGATGTTACGTTACTGTCCTTCTGCTGACAAGCCTCCCGACTTTAGTCGGTCTTACGGGACGTTCCGCCGTTGAGATTGCATTTTGTTAATTAATTTTGCTCACATTTTATTACTAGCATTGCTCATCTTTAACCTGCGCTTGATCCCATCTGAAGAAAAATATCGCTTATTTTAATTTCAATCGTATGTATTGCACTCTATATTTCTCACATTTGGTGACCCAAAGACACTTGCCGCAAGGATCACGCAACACCCCAAACAATATTTATTTTCTCATTTTGGATCTACACCTTTCCCCTTTATTTATGATTTGTAAATTTATTTTGAATTGGGGGTGTGGGGGTGTCAATAAAAAATGTATTTTTTTGTTTCAGTGAGTTATGTATCAATTAGTAAGAGCTTTGTTAGGTCAACAAGTAAATCTCGAATAACCTATATTGCTATCAATTTTCGTCCGTCTTCGTCCGTTGTGCATGGTTACGATGATCATGTGACCCTCTACTTCAAATGGGAAATTCGTGGCCCCTGGGCCATGGGGTCAGGCCCTAGGGAGGGACTAATATAGCCACATAGAGAAAATGTTTTAAATTTTAGAAATTCTTTTCCTTTACTTCCACAGTAGTGGGGGTAAACAAAATGCATAATTATGATGTTCATAAAACCCTTTACCAATGTTTTGAAATTCATTGCTCATGGGTCAGGAGCTTAGGCCCTAGGGGTGTGGTGATGTAGTGGACACATATTAAATTTCAGTAAATCTTCTTTACTTCCACATTAGAGAGGGATAAACCCAATGCATGATTACTAGTGATGTTTTTGAAGCCTTCTACCAAAATTTTTTGAATTTCGTGGTTCAAGTTCTAGGGCGGGAGGGGGGGGGGGGGGCAATATGGCAATAAAGTGAAAATTGTTAAATATTTTTTTAAAAATCTTTTCTACTTCCATTGAGAAAAAAAAAACTATTGCATAATTATAATGTTATTGAAGCTCACTATACTTAAATTATAAAATTCATGGCATTTGGATTAGGGGTTTAGGCGCTAGGACGGGCCAAATATTAACATATACATGTAGTAAATATTTATTATGAATTAGGAAATCTTCTCCACTTTCATAAATATTCAAGAAAAACTAAACGCATGATGATGATGTCTATGAAGACCTTAATTCTAATGAATTATAAAATCCGTGGACCTTGGGTCAGTGGTTCAGGCCATTGATCAGGACCAATACCCATGCCAATATGACCATGCTATAAAATTGTATTAAATCTTAGAACATTTTCTTCTCTACTTTCATAGATACTTGTGAAAACTAATTGCATGATTATAATGATCATGGATTCCTCTATCAAAATTTTGAAATTCATGGCCCATTGGTCAGGGTTTCAGGTCTTAGGGCAGGGCCAACACGGCCATATGTAGTGAAAATGTATTGCATCTTAGAAAATCTTCTCTGCTCCCATGATGTCCATATGTCTTCTATCTAAACCTTGAAATTCATGGTACCTGGGTCAGGGGCTCAGGTATTAGGGTGAGGCCAATATATTAAATACTTCTTTTCACAATGTTTGTTGCATTAACATTCGTTATGCTATTGCTTTCACAGGTGTACCTGTCTTGTGACTCCGAGTTCTCTTTTGTCGCATCCTCCCCTTGCATGGACTGCAGCTTTATACAATTGTATTGTAAGTTACAGCTTTATACAACTGTATTGTAAGTTACGGCTATAATACAACTGTATTGTAAGTTTACGGCTATATACAACTGTATTGTAAGTTACGGCTATATACAACTGTATTGTAATTACGACTATATACAACTGTATTGTAAGTTATTACGGCTTCATATAACAACTGTTGTAAGTTACGGCTTCATACACTGTATTGTAAAGTTACGGCTATATCAACTGTATGTAAGTTTACGGCTTCATATACAACTGTATTGTAAAGTTACGGCTATATACAATGTATTGTAAGTTACGGCTATATACAACTGTATTGTAAGTTACGGCTTCATACGACTGTATTGTAAGTTACGGCTATATACAACTGTATTGTAAGTTACGACTATATACAACGGAATTGTAAGTTAAGGCTATATATAACTGTATTGTAAGTTACTGCTTTATACAACTGTATCTATCCTCTTTTTTTTTAAATCCATCCTTATTTAGGAGATGGAAGTATATCAACTTGTTCTTTAACCCTTTTAATTCAAAGCAAAAATTATGAGGAATAAGAAAGATGGGGAATCGCCAAAATAATCAGAAGGGGATATTGGTATCCGTACTTCCGGTGCCTTTTGTGTCGAGTAAAATCACGGCCGACTGACTTTTAACTGGGCATTTTTACAGTACTCTGACGAGCTCAGTGTCAAATTTAATTTAATTCCGTCCGTATCTAAAATATATATTACAAAATATTATTTTTACTATATATAAATCGACAAAGCTTATTGGTTCGATTCATATCACGTGGTAAACTATATTTTCCGATATTGACTTGTGTTACTAAAATTAGAGAGGGAAAATCCAAAGATTTCGATTTTAGAAAGCAGGAAGAAAATATTAACCACTAAAGCACTAGCTATCAATAATATGTGTATAAGATTATTTAATTCATGGTAATGTTCCACTTGGTTTCCATAAATGTTGTGTTGAAATGTGTTTCATGTGGTTTAATTATTGGTATTCATATAATTTTACCTCCCTTTGGAGGACTAAGGGAGTTATACAGAAATAACTGTTGTTTGTCACTAAGAAAATAATATAACAAATATAGCTCTTTCTTTAGGATCGTGCGAGGTCGGTATGCTTTTCTGTGAAGTCGATTTTTCTTTTAGGATCGACCGAATGAAAGAGCTATATTTGTATTATAATCCGAACTTGTGTTACATTTTTCTGCAGCGGCACCTAGAAGTTAGGTACCGTATTTAAGTAGAAATTTTTAGCGAGGATCTAATTTTGGCATTATTAGCGAGAGTTTTGAGATCGCTAAAATTAGATATCGCTAATAATTCATTCCAAACCATTGGTAGAGCTTTTCGAAAGAATTGATTATAAAATCGCTAGAATTATTTATCGCTAAAATAAAATACCTCTTTTTATGGAAAAAACGCTAAATTTGCGTCTCGCTAAAAATTCTACTTATACGGGTATGTCTCAATTTTAGCGCTGACAGTCATGTTGACCAGTATACTAGTAGAGAAAATGCTGAACTATGATTTACATGCAATGTGTACTAGTAGCATATGATATATATATATATATATATACAGTTAAAAATATATTTCTTTGATGTGAAGTATTGGCAGACTACTGGCGATCAAGTTAGGTCCGCTAACTCTCCTGCGTATTAATTACCACAACAAACAATTGGTATCTTTGTTCACTCAGTGTATACGGTTTTTCTTCCAGATGCGCCACCTGTGACAAAGTTGCCTCCCTCAACATCCTCTGGTGACGCAGCGATAACCACTACTGACGATTCGCTGCTCTCTCCAAATGTGCTCTACGTCATCATCACCTTGGCGATCGTGGTTATCTGTGTAGTCGTCACGTTCATTGTGTTCTTCGTTTACCACAGACGTACGTTCTCTCTCACAGTTTTATGATTGTATCTAATTTCTATCTGTGCATTTGCTATTTCCGAACCTTCACAAGTTGGATAAAATTCATAATATCTACAGTCGGTTCTATCACATAAGGTTTGAATGTTTGAAGTTAACACCATATAACATGATATTGCTATAACACGTTTAGAAATAGTGCCCACTGTAATGTATTACTGTATTGCAATCGTTTTAAGAAAAAAATCATCCTGATCGGACTTTTTATGAACATTCATTGAGCACTTAAATTTTCTCATCTATAACTGTCAAAATGAGCACATAATGTGACTCAAGAATACACAGTATGATATGAAAATGATTAATGATATACTGGACGGCTGTACAAAGGAAAAGCAAACAAACATGCCTCTGGGGAAAATCTCAAAAGTACTACCGGTATTTAACATAGCTATTAATATCAATGTGTGTATCATTGCTAATTCAACACGGAAGTTCAGTGTTAAAATACTGTTCCTGTTACCGAGTGTTCAGCATTAGCTGTGAAAGTTTTGGAGTTTTCGGGCGAAACTTTTCTAAGTGAGGCTTGGAAATATAGTAGGCATTGTCACGATTAAGAACCCTAACTGTTAAATCTTTCAGATTGCTTAACAAATTCATCATATTTCTTTTTTGACGTTTCTGACCTCTGAATGAGTAAATAATTCCCGAATCAAAGCAATATCCCGGAATGTTATCCTAATAAATTTGAAAATATCTCGGCTTGTATTCATTAATGATCGACATTTAGTATTTCTTTAATTTAGAATTATTTTCTTAACAGGCAAAGCAAGAAGCCGGAGTAGACCGGGTGAATCCATCAGCACCGAACCACTTGTGTCTGCAACGCAGACCTCCCAGTCACTCTCCGCGAAGGAAATATTGGTCATAGACATTGCTCCAGAAGAAGAGTGTTCGAAACAATTTCGCAATATTCTAAAAAGTGTTCCCAGATTTAACATTGTGTGTTTCATCGATCATCTGAAAGCAGTTAATGAAAACATGTACGATTGGGCACACAAGAAGCTCAGAACATGCGATTTCATAGTTGTTGTGTTGTCAAATGAGCTGACGGGTTTGTTCGAATCAAATTCTTGTGAAATATTGCAGACGTCACCGTACGCAGATATTGTGAAATACTTACTGACGCAAATGAACAAAGACATGTACACCACCAATAACACTGTGCCAAGACACACCGGTGTTCAACTGGTAGCCGATGTCGAACTCCCATCGAGTTTCACAGACCACCTTGCCAACATTTCATTCAGAAAGATTTACACGTTACAGAATCTTTCTCGTCTTCGCGATGACAACAATACCTACTCGCAGTTGAACTTACTTCTGCTGACAATGGGAGCAGACAATGAAGAAATTAAACTCTGCGTGTCAGCATGACTTCCGGACGCCCTGTTTCTTTCCTCCCCTCCCCTGCTGCTGGAGTCCTAGGTCTCTAAATAAACGAGCACGTTTAGAGACAGCAAAAAACTAGGCCAGTACCAGTACCAGGAGAAACTGGAAAACTGTGTACACTNCCATTGCAAAAGTATACCAGGAGAAACTGGAAAACTGTGTACACTTGAAAACTGCTTTGAGGACTTTACATAGCATTGCAGTACCAAACTGAAGCTGGATTTGCTAATGAATCGCGTTCACATGTAGAGTTTGTTGAAATTCTTGCCCAAGTTCCAGTAGTAATTGTGCACGTACCAGAGAAGGTACCAGCTAGTTCCATACAGTATTACAAAAGAACTGAATATGGTAAAATTGATCGTGAATAAAATGGGAAAAGTTGTTTGGTTGTTGTTTTCAAAGACGAATTAGTGACTACTAGTATTGGTGTTTCCAGTTCAAAAATTAAGGCACAAAACAAGTGATTCTTCGTCATTCATTGGTTTTAAATTGTCACCGATAAGACTTATCAAACACTCTCAACCACTGAGTTACCGATTAGACTTATCAAACACTCAACCACTGAGTCACCTTGCTCATAGTGGTGGGACAATAGTATTTTGCCATTATGTTGGCCATGACTTGATAATGATTTGCCGAAATGTTACAATAAAATTACACAAATTCGAACGTGTGTAAATTACAAGAAAAGGCGACGATAAATAATAGTGTTTAGTCTCATAAGTCCCAAACAGAATACAAAACAAAACACGGACCCCTGGACACACCGGAGGTGCCTATGAGGAATAAGCATCTCCGTTCGACCGGTCACACCCGCCGTGACAAGTCACAATCTCGCATTTATTGGCATCCAAATCTATAAATAGAACAAATGTTGTGGAACTAATGAATTAATTACTTTGAGCTGATTGGCTTCCTCCAAATTGGTTCATTTTTTATAACCAACGATAGTTTTGAGCATGTCGATTGTTTAAACATGTTTAGTATTATTATTATTATCATTATTAGCTCACCTGAGCCAAGCTCAAGTGAGCTTTTCTGATCAAAATTTGTCCGTTGTCTGTCGTCGTCGTTGTGTCGTAAACTTTTCACATTTCAACTTCTTCTCAAGAATCGCTGGCGCCAAATTTCAACCAAACTTGGTACAGCATCATCCTTGGGTAAAGGGGCTTCAAGTTTCTTCAAATGAAGGCCCTCACTCAAAGGGGAGATAATCACGAAAATGCAAAAATAGGGTGGTGTCATTTAAAAAATCTTCTCAGAACCACTGGGCCAGGAAAGCTGACATTATAAGGAAGCTTCCTGATATAGTGGAGATTCAAGTTTGTTCAAATCATGACCCCCGGGGTACGGATGGGGCCACAATAGGGGATCAAAGTTTGACATGTGATTATATATTATGAACAATCTTTAAAAATTTCCTCTTCAAGAACTACTGGGCCAGGAAGCTGAAATTTATATGGAAGCTTCCTGAATCAGGGAGATTTCAAGTTTGTTTCAAATCATGACCCCCGGGGGTACAATGGGGCCCAATAGGGGATCAAAGTGTTTTACATAAGATTATATTAGGGAAAATCTTTAAAAGTCTTCTTCTCAAGAACCACTAGGCAGGAAAGCTGAAATTTATATGGAAGCTTCCTGATATAGAGGAGATTCAAGATTGTTTCAAATTATGCCCCTGGGGTACAATGGGGCCCCAATAGGGATCAAAGTTTTACATATGATTATATAGGGAAATCTTTTAAAATCTTCTTCTCAAGAACCACTGGGGCCAGGAAAGCTGAAATATTATTATGGAAACTTCCTGATATATTGGAGATTCAAGTTTGTTCAAATAATGACCCCCGGGGTACAAATGGGGCCACAATAGGGGATCAAAGTTTACATATGATTATTATGGGAAAAATCTTTAAAAAATCTTCTTCTCAAGAACCAACTGGGCAGGAAAGCTGAAATTCATATGGAAGCTTCCTGATATAGAGAAGATTCAAGTTTGTTCAAATCATGACCTCGGAGGTACGATGGGCCCAATTGGGAATCAAAGTTTTACACATATATATTATATAGGGAAATCTTTAAATCTTCTTCTCAAGAACCACAGGCCAGAAAGCTTAAATTATATGAAAGCTTCCTGATATAGTGGAGATTCAAGTTTGTTGAAAGCATGACCCCTGGGGGTACGATGGGGCCCCAATAGGGGATCAAAGTTTTACATAAGATTATATAGGGAAAATCTTATAAAATCTTCCAAAGAACCACTGGGCCAGAAAAGCTTCCTGATATAGTGAACTTAGAAGATAAAAGTGTGTTCAAATATGACCCTCAGGGGTAATGTGGGGCCACAATTAAGGGATCAATATTTTACATGCAGATATAATAGGGAAATTCTTTTTTAAAAATCTTCTTCATTGAACCAAACGAGTGGATATTTACCTGAAAGCTTCCTGTATGGAGTAGATTTAATTGTTTAGATCACCCCCCCCATTGAGGGTTGATTGGGCCGCAATAGTGGATTAAAGTTGCTACTACTGCTCTTTCTATTGTGAAAGCAGTGCTCAGGTGAGCGATGTGGCCCATGGGCCTCTTGTTATTATTATTATGCACATTTATATAGCGCCCTATATAATTTTTAAAAAAAATACTCTAAGGCGCTTTACAAAAAAGTCCGAAGTTATTTAAGAATATATGTAAAACACAACAATCAGTGACAATGATACTAAACTACTAGTACGTTTAATTGTAATTGTGCCACATAATTTTCACACACTGATTTGACTACCGTAACAGATTGTTCCGTGTACCTGATCAAGACTATGGGCTCACGGCTGGTGTGACCGGTCAATAGGGAATACTCCTCCTTGGCACCTGATCCCACCTCTGGTGTGTCCAGGGGTCCGTGTTTGACCAACTCTTGTTATTTGTATTATATTTAGGACTTACGAGATTGATCACTGTTCGTTATCTTTGCCTTTATGCTAAATAGATATACATGTATATTGAAAAAAAGGACAATTCGAAACATTACAAACGTAAGGAATTTAATTTCAAGAAGCAGTCCATATACAGAGCAGCTCAACATTGTGATGGATGAGATATAGATTACTTACCT
>CAJDSM010029288.1:3181-17958 GCA_903981925.1 Ostrea lurida
TGCTAGTGTTGTATATATCCATATATTGAGCAAATTGAGCGACAAGTATCCTCGGGGGCAGAGTGTTCACAAGCAGAGATATTCAAAATGAAACGGTGAAGATAAAAAACAGCTATCATTCTCATGATTCCGTCAGAAGATTTCTCTCCACAACACCTGATAACACATCTGGTAGACGTCAAGTGATCGAATGTTTCACCAACTATTAAGGACCCTCTATACACTAATGAATTTTTTTTTTACACTGAGAAAATTTAATTACATCAAGGTCTTAATATTAAGTGTATCTAAGTAGTTTTTAATATATGGTATGGGCCATTTACCCCCAGGAAAAATGTTCTCAGATATGATGTATGGATGAAAAGAAATCACCATTGCTCACTTAAATGAAAACAAAACACGGAAATATAGAGTTCAGTTAACTTATCGTTACCTCTTGACATGTTACAAATACTTGATCTGATTAAGAATTCGGTAATACCCACAATACTCTGTGTATTTCAATTTAGATCTAAGGGCAGATAACTCTTAATTGCTTAAAATTACTAGCTCTTTTATGTGCAGTGTAGAGAGGGTCCTTAATTTATATTCTATAAGATAGATAACTATTACATCATCAACGTGACAAGTTTAAAGTGACTAGCCATGTCTGTCTGAGGATTTCCATCTCATATGAAATAACAAAATCATAAAATATTGTTGGAGATAACCATGAATATATATTAATGAAGATGACACATTTTTTGGACATACCAGGTTTATACTTTTCTTCACGTTCCTTCACATCAACATTCACTCCAGTGTCTGAGCTTGATATTACAGAATGCATACTTGACATTCCAGAATCAACGTTCGACATGTCATCAGAAAATACACCAGAGGAGGAAGATACCTTTGATAGCCTATCATCTGCAATTAAAAAATATGAACAAGGAATGTGAGTTACTGCTCACTGAGGATACCCCCACTCTAATTTTAAGGTACATAAAGCTTCTACCTATAGAATTTGTTCATCCTTTGGTAAGGTTGATATCAAGTGACTGTAATTTGCAGAGAAAAATGTGGCAAAAAGATTTATTATACCGAAGACTGTCTTTACTGTATAAATGTTAGGAGAATAAATTTGCTATCTCCTTTGGATAACGCTACACATGAAATAGTTTGTGAACTCTTTGCTCAAAGGAAATAGTCTTGAAATAATAAATCAACAATGTAAAGCCCTAAACAGCATGGAAAATCATAAAATACAAGAATTTGCTTAAAATCACCACATTTTTGTGATGAAATGTTCAAAAACCATATAGAGCACAAACTTAGGCCAATTCTATTTTTAGTCAGTCTACATACGATACCAGGAAGGATTTAATTTTAATAACATCTTCTTGGTCCAGATCTGTGTTCTGTATCGAATTTGCACTTTTTATTTTTAAAATGTTGTGATTTTAAGCAAATTTTTGTATTTCATGATGTTTGGGGCATTAGCTCGCCGTAATTACCTTGTTTGCGATTACCAATTATCACTAAGTCATATGTTAACTGATTTGTTTCATGCCATTTGTTAGACTGTCATTTCCCTACTAGATTTGATGACGGGTAAGCCCGTTTACTTTATTTCCCCTGCGGGCTCACAGCGGGTGTGGCCAGTCAGCAGAGGAGGCTTACTCCTCCATGGCACCTGATCCTGCCTTCGCTTTTGTCGGAGGTCCGTGTTGCCCTACACTTGACATGTGCTTTTTGGATTATGATTACGTTTAACACGATGTTAACTTCGCCTATTTATACTCTTAGATCCACCAAAGCAAAACTCCCAAAATTTTACCATTCTCATAAACTATCATGCAGAGACTATCTTTTGTGCAGAAAATAATTTGCTAAAACTTCACTATATTTTTGACCATGTTACTTGGCCGATTTTCACCCTTTGGCTGAAATTCGCCCTGTGGTTCTGAGGAAGATGGGAACAACGGATGGACAAAAGTTAGATAAAAGGTGATCAGAAAAGTTTCCTGGTGAGCTAAAACTACAGGAAAACATCCATACGAATAAGAAAATGATTTCTTGTCTTATCTAAACTCTCACTACACAAGCATGATAACCTCATCTATAACAACAGTCAACATTAAAACTTACCTGGATTAGGATTTGTTCTTCCTGGAAAATGAATCCTGCCTCTCTTTTGCCTGGCAGACAAAGAGAAATCACGCGTTGACTTGGGATTTTTGCTGGTATCTTTCCAAATTTTCTTGTCATCCTTGGTTTTGGAGATCTCATCGTCACCAATTGGATCATCTGAAATAACGACAAACAAAGCATACAGCACTAAACCCTAGCTATTGCCTTGCAATTCAATAATCATTTGTTTATATCATTCTATTCTGTTTGTTTTTCCACATGACTGACTTGACAAATGGTCCGACAATAATTAATTCAATGTTACTTTTCTATCAAAAGTAAACAAGGAATTTAGCGATTTACTTAGTTAAACTATTATTTAACCTTGTATCAAAACAGCTCACAAGTCAGAGAGTATATAGAATGATGGATCCTTGTTTTATTTTATATGTACTACTAGTACTTACCAGTCAGAGAGTACCTCCTCTGTCTATACACAAACACCGTGTTGGTGTCCTCTGATCCGACCCAGAGAAGGTGATTTTCATCATCATAGTTCAAGCTATGTGGTTTGTTTATTTCGTGTTGTGGTGTCAATAGCAGAGACAGGAAGTTACCGTCTTTGTCAATCATCTGTACGGTGTGGGTGTTACCATCACACACCAGGATGTGTGACAGTGCGTCTGTACAGATTCCACGTGGTTCTAGTGATGATCCTGGTGGAGGTCCTGTGTAGGAGAATCGATATCTCCCCCCGCGCTCTGTCACCACTACAGCACCACGGAACCAGTCAGACACAATGATATCACCATTCTCATTCTCTGTGATGTAGTTAGGATACCTATACAGATCGCTACCGGTGTTGTCGTGTTGTATTGTCAGGACCGGCTGTCCTGTACTGTTGTACCGGGTCATCTTGCCAGTCTCTGTATCACGGTTCCTCATCCCGACGATCAGATCTCCAGTGGACAGGGAGCAGTACACACTGACTGGTAACCATGGCTGATGCCTTATCTCTAAACAGTATGGTGGCCTCGTTTTACATGTCTTATAGACAGTTTGTTGATGTTATCACCACTGTCTATATAAATTAGTTCACCAGAAGTATTCACTGTGTGTAGTCCTCCTCCAGACATTGGTATTCCATCTGTGACACGGCCTTTAGTGTCTCCTGTTGTGTCTGTCAAGATGAGATTGTAGAAGTCAGATACCCAGACCCTGTCTGACGTCACTCCAGATATGTGTAGCACACCCCTAACATCTCTCACACTGAACGATGTGTGTAAAACATGTGTGGACGTCATTCTCGGCTGTTCATTTCCTACTAGTTTTTTCTTGTATCATTGTATTATAAACCAAGACAGACTCCTGCTTAAGTGGACTTTAAACTTCTCACTGGAAGTCACAACTTCGTGGCGTTTAGTATCTAGATCAATGGCATTTCTCTCTTTACACTGAAAACACAGATCATTTATCTTCATTATACATAATTGATGTCGCTCTACATTTATCAATGGAACATAATTCTCAATCATGTGCACTATCCAACCAAATTCTTTCTTACACATTATTTCATACAAAAATAGATATATTGAAAAAAATATTATAGGAGAAATATTTTAATATGATAGGTGTAATTCACTGATTTAAAAAAAAAGTATTATTTGATGAGTGACCGGTCAACAGGGGAATGCTTACTCCTCCTAGTGATCTGATCCCACTTCTGGTGTGTTCAGGGTCCGTGTTTGCCCAACTCTTGTTTTGTATTGTATTTAGGACTTATAGATTGATACGTTCGTTATCTTGCCTTTCATGGGGAACCTTGGTGGCCGCCGCTTTAACCGCCCCCCATGTAGGTTGAGAAACATAAACACCCTTTGTTATAAAGTTGAGTAGTTACTTTGCCGTTAATGTCTATTTTCAATAAATGTATGAAGTAAACATGGAAGAGGCATCGTTTCATATCAACTTAAGAATGCTGTATGTAGGAATCAGTGGTGTTTTACAAATATTCAAATAAAAAACATTTTGGAGTTCCCCATTGCCCAATAATCCTTGTAATATTTGTGGATCACAACCGAATGCCCCAAAGGCTGTGATGGCATATCCATGGCACAAATTATCCTAAATGCCATTTGACCTGTTTTTATATTTTATAGAGATTTTTTTCAAAAGCTACATGAGAAGACCGAAAACACATCTTTCTCAGTTGCCCATTACACTATTTGGTTTTAAACAGATGTGAACCGGTCCAACACGGAATGCTTACTCTCCTTGCACCTTGACCACACTCTCTGATTACAAGCCAGATAGCTCATCTTTAATTTGTATTCTTTATAGGAGTTGGGAGATTCATCACTGTTCATTTTTTCACCATTTCATAACTTTACAACCAAAAGCTTTCCGTCTAGTTAATGCTCGTTTCACTGAAACAAACCTCGGTGCATCGTCCAAGAAAAGCGCTGATTGCAAATTGATGCAGTAGAGAAAATTACCTGAAACGTTCTGAATGTCTAAGTATTCCAGTGTTTTATTCCCACGCTGCAATGTAATACCCTTGATGAAAACAGATAGAGAAAGCGTAGTTATGGCTGGCTTACTCCATCTGATTAGTTTGATTGTGGAGTTTGCGTCGAATGAACTGCACACCGTAAGAATATCGTTAATACTATATAATTCCAATGTCCTTTATTACGATTGTTTGATTGGAATAAAATTGAATCGAAACGAAATTTACACACTAATAAATCCGGTAAACGTGACGAACAATACGCTCGCATGAAAACAGACAACGTAACGCACGAACTATTCACAGTAAAAAATCTGCGACATTTTACTTGTTCACATATTAAAGTCTTTTGAGTTAAAAGGATAGTTTACACATCGATAAATTCTTCAAAATAAGATGTTAATCTTATATCTTAAAACAATGTCAGTCTCGCTCACAGTACCAAAAAAAAAAAAACGATTTGGCCAACAAACATTCAGCTAAGTATCCAATCCACGCTGATTTTATCGACGAGGAAGCACAATAGATGCTGATGGTTTTGCTGTGATTCGATACGCTGCCACGTGCCAAGTGACGTTGGTTTCCGATCTTCCACACGACCGGAGTTTCTCAGTAACACATAACACTCATTAGTCAGAAGTGTTATGTTTCAAGTGACAAAAATGTTCGTGGTCCATTACTAGTATAATCAAACAGTCGGAAGAGATGAGTAATTTATAAATATAGCGTGAGAACATATACATTTCTATTCAGTTATTAAAACATAAACAAACACTTTCCTAAATATGTTTTCATAAACTTATACGCTCAAGATCCACTTGCAAAATTTCAGCAGAGAATCTTACTCTCCATGACACCTGATTCCTGGCCTTTGCTTTTGTCGGAGGTCCGTGTTGCCCTACACTACGTATTTACAAACAAGTGTTGTTGCAGGGGATTAAAGTGAGCCATTATGCAAATCCTATGTGTTATAACGATCTAGTTTGCCCATACACCGCTTTGGGTCAAATACTGTTTACGGTTCAATAGCAATTGTTAAGCCGTTCTTTACACCACCAAATTTAGACTACATAATTACATTTGTTTAACGATATCAAAGGACTTAATGAGCTTAGGGCGGTGTGAACCGGTCTCGACCATCGGATGGCTTAACTCCTCTTAGACACCATTGGCATGTTCATCGAAAGTATCTTAATTGGATCCAGTCTAAGACATGGTCCTAAAGATGTATCTTAAGACAATTATCGTATGGACCAGTCTGGAGACATAATCTTAGGGATGTAAACGAAAGCTGTCTAGAACAATATCTTAAGTTACGACATCTTAAAGGGGCATGGGACACGTTTTGAGCCTTAAAATGTTCAAATTTTAAATTTTCATTTTTAAGTTTACCAATACTCACTTACATGGTTATTTCTGATGGTCAGCAAAAATTGGAACGTCATTTGTTGAGTTCAAGTGAGATACAGCCACTTACAATTCTTTGCAATGTAAAAACAAGGCTTGAGCCTGTTTACATTTACAAAAGATTGCCTTCACAGAAAATACTATGTTTACAAACAAATAAGATTAGGAATGTAAAAAACACAGAACTAATTTAATGATGTTCAGAATGAACTTGTAATTGCAAACATCTCTGCTTTAAATGTAACAAACTAGCATGATTTTCAAAATAGGAAAGCAAAAACATGGATTCGAGGCTTCATTATATTGAATGGATGTAGGAAGAAATCTGAGCAGTTGCAGGACAACTCTTCGTAAAACAATATATTCTTCGTCAATCAAAAAATGTGGAAAATTGCTACATATAAACCGATATGTGTGGAAAGACGGGTTTTTTGCATCTTGTAAGGCCCGCAATCTAACCAACATATCTGTCGATTAAACTTGGCTAATGTGGACTGAACAGGCTGGCCGATTGGGAATCAGGGTTAGGAGCCGGGGGGGGCGGGGCAATGGAAAGTCAATAGTATGTGTTTTGGCCCCCCCCCCCCTTTTGTCAAGTAACTTTTTTTCTGCATCATGACACTATACTTTAGAGTTCCCCCTGTCATTTTCTATATCTTTATTTTTTGTCGCGGGTTATTTTATTAAGTTGCCCCCCCCCCCACCACCACACATTTAGTGTATCCATTAACTTTTTTTGATTTTTGCTTTCGCATTACTAGAAGTTTGCCTCCCCCCCCCTCTTCAAAGACAGTCCTAACGCGTATGGAAATTATCTACGTCTCACTTGAAAGATCAAGGTCTGTTACCGTGGCAAAACCTGTCGCTAAATTGAATGATCGGCAGTGTAGATTTAGCGGGTTCCACCTAAGATTATCATTAGTTAGACTCCTCTTTTTGAAATAAACACAATTAATTAGATTGTTGGCTTCTATTTGGAGATTTATATTTTATTCGTATCTCGGACAATGACACCCGCCGTTCCGTTCGCTGGTTTCTAAATTTTAGTTTTCGTTATTGTGGCAAGTAGGTAATTATACATATATATGCATAGTAATTGCGTTCACTTGGTGGCATATGGCATTACCATTATTTGATTTGTAATTTGATTTTCGTATTTCAAATAACAAATCCTTCAATGGTTTAAACTCCATATTCGGTCAGGCATAACCTTGGTGAGTTCTCTTAGTTCCTCTCTGTAGCAAGTGCCTATCCCTAATTATGTCTTGCCAAGTTGTCCATGAGTCTTGCAATTTCATTTGGTGTTTTAGTTTTGTATCTAGAGTTTTTATTGGCTTTGGAATTTCCCTCCAAGTTTTCTTTGTATTGTACTCAGTCTTTGTAAGGAGTCTGAAAGTGTTCAGTTGACGTATATTATAGAGATTGACATTTGTGACATTACAACTTGACGGACTGACGTTTTCCTCTTGTTTGGTAAGTACTAAAATTTATTACTACTAATAATATAAATCAAAATAGTAAATCCTATAATTTTGGCATTAAGATTTAATTTCCCGCATGCACTTCATCCTGAGTAAGTGAATAGATGAGAAAGAATATTTATTTTAACTATAAAGTGTAATAGATGAAAACAACTTCATTATCTGTCTCAACTATCGTGTTTTTAGATATTATCCATATTTTTATGATAATTGCATAAAGTGCAAGTTGTAGTTATTTAATTAACTTGCAGGCTTATACCTTATGGTATTCACATGGACTAAGTTAGTTTGATCACTATTACGTATACTGGGCTTATTCCCACAGAATGGTATGTCCATTTCCATCAAGAATTAAACTCATATTGTATAATTTCCTAGAATATAACTGTAATGTTTATATCATGATAAAGCATAATTGTAACTAGTAAAATTTTAATTCATAGTTAAAGCTAGATATTGGGAGATGCATTATGTTGATTTAATGTTACGATATGTATATTACTTTGATAAAGCGAGGAGTTATCTCCCTTAAAAGTCTTAAATTGCTAGCCATTAATTGCACATCAATTATTCAAGTACATAGTTGATATTGTATTTTATGACTTCTACATATATCTAATTATTGTTATACTATTGTTACAGGCTTTCATCATTGTCATCGTTATTATCATGTTATAAAATAGGTTCAACTAATTAAACGCTCAACAGGGTGGTTTTCATCATTCCCCATCCAAGAATCACAACACAAAACTCCTTGTTACAGTATATTTGTGACAATTTCTCCTAAAATACGCCAAATACGATGAAGCATCTGCTTTCTTGTTTTAAACTTAGTAGAACTAATACATCATGATACAGATAAATAGATGTCCGGTGAACAGTGAATAAATAGGATGCGCGCCAAATTCCGTCTTGTTTAATTTAGTAATACAGTGCATAGTACCTACTCCGGAGCGAGAATTGAATATCCCTACCTTTCCGTGATTAAAGTAACATTCCCGTTTGAGTTAACTGAAATAATCGAAACTTCGTGTTTTCCTGTATACAAGAACCTTAATTAACATATTCCCCAATGAAAATTGGAAGTTTTAAAAGGGACACTTGTTGATTGTACTTTCACTGTGGAAAATGCTTTAAATATCGAGATGTAATTCCTTACATAAAAGAGTCATTTGCAAACGTCTCCATAGTATATACACGTGCTATCAACAAAACCATAAGATAAAAGAGCCAAACCAAATTCTGCATTAATGACTTCCGATGACCTTTTTGTTTAATGCAAAGTGATGCACATTTCACTATTCAGAGAACCATTCAATATCTGTAGAAGGGCATGGTCTTTCATTTGAACAAACTTAAATTCCCTTTTGGCCAAGGTTACTTTTTGCCAAGTTGAAATTAGACCAATGGGTTCTAAAGAAGTAGTCGAAAAATGTGAAGAAGTTTACAGACGGACGGACGATGGACAATAGCTCACCTAAGCTTCATGTGAGCTAAAATAAAGTTTTAGGAGTGCATGTTAAAAAAGGAAACATTTCAGGAATATCTTCGTATTGAGAAACATAGGATAACGCCCATCTCTTAGAATTCAAATAATAATCAATGTAAGAACATTTCGTAAACGAATTATCTATAAATCAAAGTACTACAGTACTGTTAGAGTTGTACCGCCTAATTAGTAACAGCTATATGATATATGTTTACATTCAATTAATCCAACCATGGACTAGAGAACATTTGAAGAAAAAAAGAATTTCCTCTCTAAAACTTCTAAATTAAAATCTCACTTTCTATTCATGAAATGTTAAGAATCGTGTCTAGTGAGAAAGCAAGTTGAGCAATTTGGAATCAGGGGTAGGCGATCATGAGCCTTGTACAATTAACATTAGACTGAATGAAATGATGTTTGTTGGATAATAAATATTTCCAGAATATTTCATTTAAGGGAATTCGGAAACTGACTTTCCTTTTAAGATATAAAAGAAATGAAGAGAAGATCCATTGAGATCCATTACCTATGTCCGACGCGCATGTTTCAATAGTCTTTGACTTATCCGTGTTTACACAGCAAGTTTTGACATGCAAATAAGAACTTGCACGTTCAAAACTTGCTGTGTAAACGGGCCTTAAACGTAACCGGAATGAAAAAAGGGGGTTACTACATGTATATATATAGCAAGTCTTCCCGGGGGGGGGGGGGATCTGGTTATAAAAGAGGGAATCCTACTATATAACCACCTTTCCTTGGGGTAAGATCTTATATATAGCCATTTTTCTGGGGGTGGAAATTACTATACAACCATTTTCAGGGGGAAATTGACCAGGTGAGAAGAGATACGTACGGCATCTTATCTATTATGTACATGGGATCGTTATTATCACTTCTCATCCTAAATCCGCCCCAAATGGAACAAATATACATGTAATTATTAGAATTCGAATCTCAAAAAAAGTGCAGAAAATTGTTGTGGTTAATGTAAACAAAAATGAAAGGCATATCCGGAATATGTGTCACGTGATGATGGCGATATTTGCTGGGCTGGCTATCCTAAACGCAAATCTGATTTGCAGGTTGAGATTTTAAACAAAGCATCAATCAAAATATACATGACTTAAAATATTCGAAGCCGCAACATAGTGAAACCAAAATAACTTGTTTTCTATATTCATTTATCGAATCAAATTCTGGAAACCCTACAATGTATTGCTTCTATATTTTACACACTGCCACTCCGGGGAGTTGTAAAACGTTCGTACATGAAAAATAATTTTGATGCAGACCATCAAATCGGCCGCTAAAATTTGTATATTATATTTCCAAAGAAACATACAGAAACGACCAACATATATACTCTTGTCCCCTATATTTTGTCCATGCCTTTCAACTCCGGCCATTTTTAATTAGGCAGCTGATTGCAGTTGAGAATTGATTTCAGAATGTAAACGCATCAGGATGAAGATAGGCAAATGGAGCAAATATTCAATCACCAAAAAATTGCAGAAACATCGGTGTTCTAGTTGAAAGGCATACCCCGGATCTGTGTCACATGATGATGGCGATGTCATTTGTTAGACTGGCTGTACTGACTGTAAATTTGGCTTGCAGACTGAGATTTAACGCAAAGCAGCAAATCAAAATATACAAATATTTGAAGCCACAGCATATTCAAACCAAAAAAACTACATATTATCAATCAATATATAGAATTAAATATCAAAAACCCCATAATGAACACCTTCACAAGACAAGAGTGACACTACACGGTTTTCTGGATAAATTCTCCCATCCAAGACTATTAAAATAAAAAAAAAAAAAAACCAACAACCATTGAACAAACAATTAACCAAACAAACCCCCCCCCAAACAAACAAAAAACCAAAAAAAAAAAAAAACCAACAACCATTGAACAAACAATTAACCAAACAAACCCCCCCCCAAACAAACAAAAAACCAAAAAAAAAAAAAAAAAACCAACAACCATTGAACAAACAATTAACCAAACAAACCCCCCGCCAAACAAGCAAAAAACCAACCAACCAAAAAAAGCAAAAAACCAACCAACCAACCAAACAAACAAACAAATAACCAAACAAAAACAAAATACTCCCAACCCTCCACCCCAAGTCAGCTATAATAAAGGAGTACAATTCGTGTCCACATGCAGTAAATTCTAACAGACTGTTGAAGGCCCGGTCAGATTACGTCAATATTGTCAATGAGGATCTCCAGCAGCTTGAATACATGCGCACAGACGTACATGTAATTTCAAAGTTACGAAACATATTTCGCGTTATTCTATACAACCTATAATGCACAGGCCCATTGTCTTATTGCTGATACCAAGTGAATCATTCGAACAATATGAGTGAAATTGGATTTCTTTTCATTATTGAGGGAAAATCCCAATAATGACAACAAAAATACAGATATTTCCAAATGTCAACTTTCTTAGATAGTATATGGATCCAATGAATGGCCACACAGACCCAAAGATATCTCCGCCTCTCACAAAGTCACGTGCTCCATTTGGTATTTTGTATGCTGTATACCTGAAATCGAGTTCCCATAGTTAAGTTGGTCTTCATGTAAAATCAATATAAACAATGCAATGTTGTTTACTTTTTTCTATGTAGTGATATACTGGGGAAAATGTGTTTAAATGTATAAATTTCACAATATTACTTTTAAGATAAAATACTTAGAAAATACACACGCGTTATATACATTGGTTAATCTAATCTTGTGATAAGTATGTACTGCACAACGGGTCAAGAACAATTTTCGCCGCTCTGGATTACACAATCTTGGAAATTTATCGTACGATCGATGACGAGCCTAAATTCTAATTTGTCAACTCAAAATCCACTTCATGTATCTTTGTTTTACACGATAAATTCATGAAAATTTCACAGATTAATTTTAAGTAGATGTTGTGCAATGATGAATATTGCATTCAATTCGGCTTAATCAATTTTCTCCGTCTGTGAAAATACAGAGCTCCGAACTGATCATATTGACGTCACAGAACATGACCCTTAATCCGGGGTCGTTGTCAGATCTCTGCGCTACATACGCTATATGAGAGATCTGCATTCTAATCAGATTGCCAATTTCTAATGTAAATTTACCAAATGGACAACTAAGTGACTCTATCGGGATTTTTCATCGGATAAATAGAGTTTGTCTTCGTCCTATGAAAAAAGCCAGAGCGACATCATACTTTCGCTTACTGCAGAAGTTGTTTCACCGCTTGAAAAGAAATTTTGATTGAAAAAAAAAAACACTTTCCCTTTATTTTTTGGTATTTCTAAAATTCAGTTCCTTTCCATTTAATTCCGTTCCGCGTTTTACCACCACCCGTCCTCTTCCTTGGCCTACTTTGAATTTTTCCCGGGAATTTTTATTCTCTCTGGAATTTCCAGATTGTGCAACGATTTTGTAAATTACATTTGAATATAGCGGCTTGATGTAAACTTGAAAGGGCTTGTATTTTTGTAGAGAAGCAAATTGAATATAAGTTCTAAACAAGACAGCATACTTGGTGACATGTAGGTAACAGTATTTATACTGATAAAGCAATTACAGATTACAGAATCGATGTTATGTCGTGTGCTATTTTGAGTGGTAATCAGTATTGTTATAGTGTCACGTGGTTTACGCAGATATCATGACCTACTGTATGTATACACTGTCAAGCATGCTTGTCAATTATTTCATAAACATCTGTAATGAGATGTCAGCCTCACTTTCTTCTAATAATTAGGAAGTCGTTTTAACATCTGGGAAAAGCAAGGCCATGGGGATCCGGGTCAGAATATGTCCTTAGTTTTCCTTGCTTATCGTAAGAAACAACATCGGATGAGACCGCAAAAACCGAGGCCCCGTATCAGAGCAGGTGTGGCACGATGTAAAGATCTCTCCCTGCACAAAGGCCGTAATCGCCGAGCATAGGCCTAAAGTCTTTCACCGACAATGGTCAGTGATGTCTCCATATGAGTGAAACATTCTCGAGCGCAATGTTAAACAACATACAACTAACCTTCGACTAACTATAGTAACTGGCAAAGTGGCAGGGTTTAATTCTTTTTCATCAGAGCACGAAAACCTAACCGCCCACTGCTTGCTGTAACCCCCCCCCCCAATTTATTTGGTTTTGGCCTATTAAAATTTATGCTAGCTAACATTCATATCAAATGCATATGGTCTGTATGTCTCTCAGCTTATTCAATACGCAAGAGTTCATTGTGCGTATGATCAGGTGACTTAAAAATAAATGTTATTGCAGAGTTTCCATATTCACGCGTAAAGGCAGCAATTCGTAAATTTCATGGTCATTATAACGATCAAGTTTGCCAGTATAACCAGCCATTGGATCAGATCTGTCGACTGACGTGTTTCAGAGTAATTGTTAAACCGCTTTTTATACACTGATTTTGGCTGTGAGTTACTCTGTTTGCCCGATCAAAACAATGGGCTCATGGCGGTAGTGACCGGTCAACAGGGGATGCTTACTTTCGGTGTATCCAAGGGTCCGTGTTTGCCCAACTCTTGTTTTGTAATCTGTTTGAGACTTACGAGATTGATCACTGTTTTTTTTATTTTAGGCCATTTTATGTATTGCACTTTAGTTGCATGGCTTATGAGAATGCTTTCTTGAATATGTTATTGAACAAAGATGTTAACGGCAAACTAGCAACTTTATGACAAATAGGATAACTTCAGCTTTTTTACAATCTAATTATTTTTTACAATCTTATTAAAATTAGATCCTTTGATCTGCTCCCAATGGCCATACTATCGCTACACAAAAGATCTGGGGGGAGCGAAGCGAAGCCCATTCTTTGAGACGAAGATTTCTCTTCATATGATCTTACTGACTTAGAACAGAACCCAACCAATCAAATCAATATTTCAAAATAGCCCAACCCCCATTAATGCGTCACAATAGTGTCATGTCTAAGTTGACAGTTTTGATTTGAGACCTATTGTACAAATCGAACACAATTCTCGTGCAAGTTTTAGTGTAAAAAAGCTCATCATCTAAAAAGGTGATATAAGAAATGAATCTTATATTTTTTCGGGTGATGCAGGTATCACCGAATTTTAGACGATAAAACTCATCAATGCGCGAAGCGCATTGATGAAAAGTTTTACCGTCTAAAATCTCGGTGATGACCTGCATATCACCCGAAAAAATATAAGATTTCTTTCTTATCATTTAATTTTATATTACAGCAACAAAATAATGTTCTTTAGACTTTACTTGTTGTTCAGGTACGTGATCAAAAATCACCTCAATTCTTATAAGGTGTTTTAACCAATGAGAATCGGCGCTAGGTGATCACGTGATATAAAATTAAATGATAAGAAAATTACAGTGGAAATTTGAATTTAAATGTGAAATACAAATAAAATACAGCAACTGCCATTAACTGTAATGATATTTGTTTTGTACGGGTGTCATGTTAGTTCTCTTCAGTGAGCGTGCGAGAAAAAGCATTTTCAGTTCCTTGCAAAATGAACCAATCAAACAGTATTCGTACTGAAAAAATAGAATGAATCTTCACTATGAAGAATCATTCTTGTGAGATTTTGGGGTATTGATTGGTTGAAAAAGTGGCTTATGTTCTAAAGAGTACTGGATATATTCTACAAATATTTGATTTTAGACTAATGACCACCAACATTTAAGAATTCATTCCAAGTGCTAATAAAAAACGACAACAATTATATATTGTCCCGTGGCTTTTATAGGTCATATTTGTAC
>CAJDSM010029291.1:0-10472 GCA_903981925.1 Ostrea lurida
TCTAATTCAGAGTACTTGTGTGGGCAATCAGGGAGTTTTCTAACGTCTTGTTTTTCAACGACTAGAAATTCGTATTTTGATATTTCAAATGATATTATTAAAAATGAATGAACACAGATATGAAAGTCCATCTCATGGAAATAGTGTTCTGTCCCTACAATTCACATTGTCTACAGTATCATATTTTATTAGCTTCCTTTTATCATTACCATGTACTATACACTGTACATACTTGGACAATTAAGTAGAAGAAAACAATTGAAAACATGTTGAAATTTAGATTACCACAAAAAAGTGTCCTTTGTGTTAACAAGTAATATATTTTTGTTTATTTTCTAAAAAAAAAAAATTTATTCTTCAATATTTATGTAGTAACTTCAGACAATGAATATTTAAGTTAATCGAAAATCTATTAACAATTAGTAATAACCCACATTGTAGTTATATGTATAGCAGAACTCTATATTCAGTATCCACACACCATTGCAATAACAATAATTTATAATCGCTTCCTATTTATGTGTAAATGCTATTTGTACTGACTGTTATAGAGTGCAATAAGCTACTGTTCTATTTGTACTTTCCCATCAAAGAGTACCTCCGATGTATATATCTATATAGAGAAACTATGCTGCTTTTGTCCCATGATCCGACCCAGAGAAGGTGAGTTTTAAAATCATAGTTCAGACTTTGTGGATCGCTTATCCCATGTTGTTGTGTCAGTAACAGAGACAGGAAGTGACCGTCCTTGTCAATAATCTGTACTGTGCGGATGTTATCATCACACACCTGGATGTGTGATAGCGCATCCGTACAAATTCTACGCGGAGATAGTGATGATCCTGGTGGAGGTCTTGAGTAGGAGAATCGATGTCTTCCACTGCGCTCTGCCACCACTACAGCACCACCCCGCCAGTCAGACACAATAATATCACCATTCTTATTCTCTGTGATATATATAGGACGATGATACAGTGTGTTTCCTTTGTTATCGTGTTGTATGGTCAGGATGTGTTGATGTCCTGTACTGTTGTACCGAGTTATTTTACCTGTCTTTGTATCAGGGTTCCACATTCCGACCATCAGATCTCCAGTGGACAGAGAGCAGTAAACACACCGTGGTCTCCATGGTGATGTAGGATTCTCTAATAGTGTGGTGACTGTTTTATTATCTATAGACAGTTTGTTTATATTATATCTACTGTCTATGAAAATCAGTTCACCAGAAATGTTCACTGTATGTATTCCTACAAACACGGGTAATAGATCTGTCACACGGTATATAGTGCCTCCTGTTGTGTCTGTCAATGTGATACTGTGTAAATCAGATAACCAAAACTGTTCTGACGTCACACCAGATATGTGCAACACACGACCAACACCTGTCACACAGAGAGACGTGTGTAATACAGGTGTGAATGACGCTTTCACACATTCGTCTATTCCCACTTGTCGTTTTCCTGTTGTCAGTTGGATTTCTGTGATGAAACTCAATAACTGGCTTGGACTGTTCTTCTGGGGTCCACGACTGGTCTTTATAAACACGAGATATTGTACCGCTCTGTTTGCCAGTTGTTCATATTTTCCTTCATAGGTCTGTATTTTAACAAGTTGTCTGTATATCTTTCTCTTCTGTTGTTGTATTCTAGCAATCATAACCACCTCTGTATCTTTGAACATCACTTACCACAGTGTCAACCAGATCCTTCAGTCTCTGGGCTTTTGTTGACATCTGTGACTGACGGTGACAGATTTGTGAGGAACAAGTTTGGATATCAGTTTGTATTCCTGTTAGGAGAACAAGACAGTTATAGAGAGTCTCACTTTTGATGTTTTCAATGACATCTCTGTGTTGCTCTCGCTTTGTTTGATAAGTTGTTCTAAGATCCATCAGCGCGTGTGTTCTATGTTCTGTACAGTGCTTACACACGGGATATTTACACTGACCACAAAACATTATGTATCTTCTGGTAGGATGTCTGACACATATCTCTCGTAATGGGAAACATTTAAACTTCCACGGTAAATCACAACATCATGATGTTTGGTATCTAGATCAATGACATGTCTCTCTTTACACAGTAAACACATATCATGATTACACGTGTGCACGTAGAACTCGGTGTCCCCCTGACATTGAGAACAATGTCGTACTTTATACTGTGTACAGAGTCCTAGTGTGTCCATGATGTGGAGGGTCTACTGAGTCCTAGTGTGTCCCATAATATGGAGGGCTGGGTCTTTAGTAACACAATCAGCTGAAAATAAACAGACAGTGTAAAGTTTATAGCACATCATAATTATGTAAAGGCAAAGATAACGAACAGTGACCAATCTCGTAAGTCTCAAATAAAATACAAAAAAACAAGAGTTGGGCAAACATGGACCCCTGGAAAAATGACTTCAATATCCCTGGACAAATTATATATCAACATAGACATAAAGAAATGCATATACATAGAATGATAACACAATCTTTATGTTCAGCTATTATTTATATCAGCTTACGACCTTAGCGGGTCTTCACTTGATAAAGACCCGCTAGGGTAGTAAGCTAGTTTCTGATGAAGACCTGCTATGGTCAAAAAATTGTCAAGACATCCACATGACCAGAGAGCAGATGATTCATTCTTTAGTCTATCAGGATTTTCGTTTCGTTTTCCCTTCAAAATGCTGTGGAAATTACTATCAACAGTGGTCCCTCTCTTTATTCTATGGGATGTTATGAGCATTACGTTCACTGTTAAAGAAACCCACATCCTTGTCTTTTACCCCATCCATAGAGAACAACAAGAGGATGCGTCAGTGGCTACTTGACAGGTATAAACAGTCGACGTTCAATACATGTTCCCAAAGGCCTCTTCCCTGCATGACTGCCCCCCCCCTATTGAAATACATGTAGAGGAGACAGCCAAACCCAGGACTTGTCACACTGCTGTGCCAATACCATTACACTGGCAAGAAATAGTTCATATGGACTTGATAAGGAATGAAGCCCTTGGAGTGATAGAAAGAGTCCCTTATGGAGAGCAAGTGACCTGATGTCATCGCATGGTGGTCACTACGAAGCATGATGGCAGCCGAAGAAGGACAGTTGACCTCTCGCCACTCAACAAATTCTGTAAGCGTGAAACTTTCTCATCAGAGGTTCCTTTTCCCCTGGCCAGGCGTATACCAGGAAAGACATGGAAAACCAGTTACCGATGCATGGAATGGTTACACAGCGTACCACTGAGAGTGTCCGACAAACACCTTACTACTTTTATTATCCCTTTTAGCAGATGGAGGTACACAAGGGCATCAGAGGGTTTTCTTTCATCTGGGGATATTGTATGTCATCCTTTCCAATTTCGAAAGGAAAGAAAGGTGCGTCGACGACACTACTTTCTATCATGATAACCTCGCAGTGCACTGGTGGAGAACCACTGACTTTCTATCTACATGTGGAGCAGCTGCATTTTCTTCAACCCTGACAAGTTCCAATTGCCCAAAGGATGTTGATTTTGCTGGTTTCAAGATCACAGAGAGCAAAATTCTTCCCCTGCCAAAAATACATTGAGGCTATCAAATCATTCCCCACCCCCAGCAGTACAACTGATATTCGTAGCTGGTTTGGACTTATTAACAGGTCGCAAGCTATGCCAAGCTCAGAGAGGCACTGAAATTGTTCAAACCTTTTCTCAGCCCCAAGTACAAGTTCTTCTGGTCTCCTACCCTAGATAGAGCATTTGAGGAGTCGAAAAGAGTGATTATTGATGCTATTCATAAAAGGAGTCGAGATATTCGACATTCAAAAACCAACCCGGTTAGAATAGGTCCTCAGCATCCCCTTGCGTGTCGTATAAGGCGACTGAATGGGCGGTCATTCGATGAGACCGAAAAAACCCGAGGCCCCGTGTCACAGCAGGTGTGGCACGATAAAGACCCCTCCCTGCTCAAAGCCCTGAGTGCGAGCATAGCCTAAATTTTGCAGCCCTTCACCGCATTGGTGACTCTCCATATGAGTGAAAGATTCTCGGTGGGACGAAAACAAATAAATAATCAATCAATCAAAACCAACTAGCTTGCGCCCAGACTGTGTCGAAAGAGGGCATGGCTAATTTTCTCCTCCAGAAACATTGCAAATGTGATCCAAACTACAGACTGCTGCACCGATGTTGAAGAGTCACCTTTGCAGGTTCACTTTCCTCAATGGTCCGGAACAACGCTATGCAGCAATAGAAGTGAGCTCTATCCTAGCAGGACTAGAGCAGACCAAATACTTTACCCAAGGCTGTCTAGATTTACTAATCACAATCCACTAAAGAAAATCTTTCGGGACATGACCTTGTTTGAAATATTTAAAAACACCAGACTGTTTCGGTTGAAACAGAGAACTCTGCCATGGCACTTCGGCATCGAACACATGCCAGGAGAGACAAACAGTGCCGCAGATGCAGTGTCGAAATATCCCTCAACAGTCATCTACGACGATATTTCCATGTCGGACATCGCTGTGAGCATGGTGGCAGCATCCATATGCCGGGGTATGGAGAATGTTACAACCATATCATGGGACCGCTTAGCGTCAGAGACTCAGAAGAAAATTGTACTCTCGTCTTTACTTAATGCTGTCACAACACACCGTGATAGTGAAATAGTGATACATCTATGTTTCCAAGACTATGCTAAGTATTTTGACTCCCTCTATGTATCTGATGGTGTAATTTTGTACAAAGACAAAGTGGTAGTACCGAAATCCCTAGAAATACTATTGTTGAAAGTCTTCATGCTACCCACCAAGGTGTGTCATCGATGGAGCTCAGAGCTCAATCAATGTATTTTGGCCGGGGATGACAAATGATATCCAACAAGTCCGAGCTAGGTGCACGGATTGCAATACTAATGCACCATCCCAAGCACAACTTCCATCGAATCCTGCCAGCCCCCCACCACCCCCCCCCCCCCACCCCCTCTACACCATTTGAAAAAGTATTTGCCGATTTCTTTGACTTTGGGGGTCACCATTACCTTATCATCGGCGACCGCTTATCGGGGTGGCCTGAAATTTACTCCACTCCCACCGGAAGTACTCAAGCTGGATCAAGGGGCCTAATCGTATGTTTGAGATTTTTTTCGCTACATTCGGCGTGCCAGAGGAATTATCTTCCGATGGAAGCTCGGAATTCGTGGCTAATTGATCACAAGTCTTTCTTGAGAAGTGGGGGGTACGCCATGGAAGTCGTCTGCATATCACCTACAATCCAATGGGCGTACTGAGGTTGCAGTCAAATCTGCCAAGCGTCTGCTTAGATCCAACATCAACCCATCAGGAAGCCTTGACAACGACAAACTCCTAAGAGCGTTTTACTCCAGATTCTGTTTGCAATGTGTCTCCCGCACAAATTGTCTTTGAACAGCCAATTAAATACGCATTTTCCTTCATCAATAGACTTGACAAGTTCAATAATGAACCTATTAACCCTTTTGGCGTGAGGCTTGGAGAGCAAAGGATACCACTGTACGTACAAGGTTCATGAAAACATCAGAGACACTCTATGAACAATCCAGGAACCTCAGGAAGATGTCAGTAAGCGACAGATGTTTTGTCCAGAACCAAACTGGAAATAACCCAAACAAATAGGATCGGACTGGTTTGGTTGTTGAAAGTCATCCCAGTGACCAATATACAGTCAAGATAGACGGGTCAGGGAGATTAACATCTAGGAATAGGCGCTATCTCCGGCATTTTCAGCCCGCCACAATGGAGATCCAACCAGCACCGCCCACATACCTTGAGGACAGAGATGTATCTGGAACTCCTCCGGATATTCCTAATATGACAGATCAGATGCTTCCTCCGAATGATGTCGTCCTACCAGGCCATACAGTGGAAATGGAACCAGTAGAGCCAAATCAACAATTTATGACCCCACCCCATCTCTAATATAACAACCACGAGATGTTCAAATGTGGATACTAAACTACCTGCAGCCCTGAGACGTCTACTACTACACAACAGTGAGGGACTAAACCTCTGCCACACACACACGAATCCATTGTCTTGATCAGGTAAACAGAGTAATCCATAGTAAAAATCAGTGTATAAACACGTCCAACAACATTTGTTCCAATGGCGATTGTATGGGCAAACTAAAGAATGCATTTAGAATGATAACACTATCATTTATTTTCAGACTAGCTCACGAACCTATCGGGTCTTCATCAGGTATTTATTTCGAGTAAGGGCTTACGGTGGGTGTGATCGGTCAGCAGAGGATGCTTACTCCTCCATGGCATCTGATCCTGCCTTTACTTTTTGTCGGAAATCCGTGTTGCCCTACACTCGACTTTGTATATATGTTTATTGGGATTAAGATTACGTTTATAACAATGTTAACTTTGCCAATTTTACGTCTAAAGCAAATCATGTTTACAAGAGAATACATATAAAAGATGTCTGTACAACAATCAGGACCACCCTACTATTAAGGGGTATCAGTATAGGCTTTATGTGCCATAGGTGAATGGTAACAGTGTCCAATCGTCAGGATAGATAAGAGGTAAATTTGCAGAATGTTTTTTTTACAAAAATTAAGCCGATCTGCCATTAAGTGGGATTAGCATAAGCTTCAGGTGCATGTACATGTATGTAAATGTATAGGTAAATAGGAGCAGAAATATATTGCTGCAATATAGTCTAAAGCAAATTATGTTCACATGAGTATACATATGCACAATGTTTGTACAACAATTAAAGCCACCTAAAAGGGTTGTGATATTGGCTTCAAGTGCCATATGTAGGTAATTGGTCCAACAGTTTAGGATAGGTGAGATAGGTCAGTTGGTAGTTAAAGGGGCTTTGACACGGTTTCAGAGCTGAAAATTTTAAAATCTTATTTCTCAATTGTTAATATTTACTATGCTTAACTAAGGTATTTGAAATGTTCGCCAAAATTTGAATGTCGGTTGTTACGTTACAAGTGAAATACAGCTCACTTAAAATTCCTTCTTATGTAAACAAGGCTCGTGCCTTGTTTTTATTAAATATAGATTGCTACTAGAAACTGTTTAATTGCGTTCAGAATGAACTTGTAATTTGAAAAAATCTGCTTTAAACGAAACGTTTACTGGTATATTTAACATATGGAAACAAAAACATGATACGAGCCTTCTTTGCATAATTGTGAGTGTTGTATATTACTTACAACCCAACCGACCTTAAAATTTTTGCTAGTCGAAATGCGCGTCTGGTGCATCAAAACTGGTACCGTATAAGATTTATATAATTCCACTACTAAGTTTAATGTCTGATACCGGCACCAAAAGAACAGTCACTTCTTATGGTTAATATCTGATATCGGCCTGAAAGAAACAGTTATCACCTATGTTTAATGTTTGATATCAGTCACTACCTATGTGGGACTGACGAGATTGATCACTATTCGTTACCCTTGCCTTTACATGATATTTATGCGAAGTGAACAGTCAACAGATTCTGTGATGTCCTTTATTTCGAGTTTGTCGGGATATATTAAATGGACATAATGAAAATTATGATTGTTTATTAATAGGACATCATCTATATGAAAGGTACGGCAATGGGTTTTTTTAGGGGTAGGGGTAAATATCCCGTAAGTTTTAAAAAAAAAAAAAAATTTGCTTTATGTGAAAAAAAAAAAAAAAAGTGTGTGCAGCCAATAATATCTTTGTTGATTGACTGGTAATTAATGGCGCCAAAAGAACGTCATTATCAATGTTTGATTGAACGATAAAAAAATTCTTTGTTGATTGATAGGGTGATTAAGGAAGCTAGCAGAAGGAGTTCCTTTTTTCCTACAATGATTTCAGCCTTGATCAATCATAGGAAGACATTTTATTACTTTTATGCATATATATTTGTTTTTGAATACATACATGTACATTAACTGATTAAGTACAAAACTTGGCCATTGCATTCTTTGCATGGAACAGTGGTACTTTTGTCATTTGTGGTAATGATTCCGCGGAAAGGTGATGCTATAAAACCGGATCGAACTAGTTTACAACCAACATGAATTTATGGAGTGATGAAAGCAATGTCAACTTCAACAGGAATATAGCAGAGCAAATTCATTGAATGCAGACAGTTTTTATACCAGCGTAAAGGAAACAGTAACTATAACCATGTTTAATGTCTGATACCGGCGTCAAAGAATTCAGTACAAATTTAACAATCACTACCTATGTTGTAATGTCTAATACCTATAACAACGAAATTTTCACTGCCCATGTTTAAAGCCTTACACCGACACCAAAGGAATATTCAATACCTATATTTAATGTCTGATAGGGCTACAAAGGAACAGTCACTAATTTAATGTCTAATATTGGCACCAACAGTCACTACCTATGTTTGATGTCTAATGCCGGTGTTGTAGAGTGAGTCTTCCCCCATAATGGGACTCCTCCCCGGAAGCCTGGCTCTATATTGAGCCTTCCCCCGGAAGCCTGGCTCTAGAGTGAGCCTTTTCCTTGGAGGAAGGCTCTCTCTAGAGCAGGAGAACCCCCGGGGAAGTCCACATCTAGAGCCAGACTTCCCCGAGCCAGACTTCCCCGTGGGATGACCTACTCTATCACCACTTTGTAGAGTCAACCTTCCCCTCATAGCAGGACTTCCCCCTTCATTTATCCCGGTAAAATACTATTACGTTATGAAGATTGCTCGGATATCAAGACCTTTTTTCAGCAGGGCTTATTATGACATGATGGTAGCATTCTGATAGAGTAGACAATTCTCCAAGAGTTTATTATGATCTTGTCCTGTCCCTCAACCAGAGTAATACAATATTCTAAATTTTCGATTATTCGTTAAAAATTTTACATACTGATTTTTGTAAAAACTGGTCTCATAATATGTCAGATGTTGTAAAAATTGAAGAAAAAAAATCTCACCTCTGGTGTGTGAAGAGGTCCATGTTTGTTTAACACTTTGTTGAACCTGATTTCATAATTACTGATCATCCAAACCATGACTCTGTATAAAGGTAATAGTGATGGATTTTATAATCTAAATATTTATGATAATGGATGAATCGAGACTTTGAATAAAATATTTATTTTCCCAGTAAAAGGCAGTTAAATATCAAAACAATATGTAAATTGAGGTGGAAAACAAGAGCAAAACACTTCATTTCCCCCAATATCATTGGTTATTTATAAATATGTGTAGAACTCCTTGTCATGCAATCAGTCTGTAAATGGTGGTTTTAGTGAGATGTTATAATACACATGCAACATTTTAAAATTTAATTAAATTCTAACTCAAACTAGCAATGTGTTGCATAATTCCAGATTCAATGACATTTTTTTTTTAAATATTACATCATCCACAAAAATTATTAGTTTAAATAACTTAATGTAAAGGCAAAGATAACGAACAGTGTTCAATCTCGTAAGTCTCTAATATAATAGAAAAAACAAGAGTTGGGCAAACACCGACCCCTGGACACACCAGAGGTGCGATCAGGTACCTAGGAGGAGTGAGCATCCCCTGTTGACCGCTCACACCCGCCGTGAGCACATTGTCTTGATCAGGTAATACATAAGATTATCATTTCAGTTTTATCCATAAAAAAGACCCCCCACCCCCCAATAAAAAAAAACAAAAAACAACAAACAAACAAACAAACAAAAAAACAAAAACAAACAAAAAACTGAATAAGAGTTTAGCGTAAGACACAAGGAATTTGATCACACGTTTTATACCCATTTTGATGACTGCTCAATAAGAAGGGGAGAGTTTTCATCTTTTAAAGAGGATATATACTTTATACTGGAAGCATATCCATTCTTGAATGTTGTGGGAGATTTTACAAATGAATTTCCAAGTATGGTTTAAAAAGATATCATGATGATTCCAAATTGGAAACATTTAGAATTTGCACCCTATGGTTTTGCAGCTAGTGCATTTATATAATAGAATTATAAGATGGATGCCAAGTTCATAGATTTTGGTAATAACGATGTTATTTGAAAGGTGCGTTTGAAATTATGTAGAACTGGGTTGAAGCAAAGTACGCAGCAAATTATGATATTCGGAGACTTAGGCATATATAACCGATAAGATTTCTGTAGTAAAACCAGAAATGGTAGATTTTAGGCCACTAATGTCATTGACAAATAATCAGCTGATGCATAAACGTTCTAACGAGCAGCTTCCAGATTGTGTCTCTGTTGTGTTTTCATAACATACTAATTAAATAGTAGTATTCGGACGAACACAGTGAGGGAGGATATAAATACATGGTACATGTATCAAAACTAATGGATAAAATATGTTGAAAACATTATTGATGTTTGATGTTGAAGTGATGTATGGGTTTTCCAAGATGTACATAACAAAATTGTGACTTCTGTATTCATTAAACCACAAAGATTACACGATCAATTCTCATACTAACGGTTGATTGCACTAAAAGCGAAATACTACTGAAGCCGGTAGGTGCCAGGGT
>CAJDSM010029292.1:3594-17555 GCA_903981925.1 Ostrea lurida
CACATTGTAGACCGAACCTTACTAAATAACATGTATAAAACGACCATGGCAGCCGACATCTACTAATACAGTATAATCACATATGTATAGGACATTACTTAAAATTCAGTAATAAAAAACTATTGTAGAGACATTACTAAAACATATAAAACATTGTAGAGACAATTAACTAAATATATTTAGAACATTAATAAGGACATTTAACTAAATATATAGAAATACATTGTAAAAACATGACAAAACGTTATCTAAAAGACAGTTGTAACATTTACCCATATGCAAACAAACAGAAAACCTATATAAAATTATAAATATTTGGTTAGAACTCTATCATACTACTCGTGGATTGATAGAAACAAAAGGAGCATAAGTAAACGATCAGTGTCAAACGCAATCATAATCCAAAAATAAACATGATACAAAATCGAGTGTAGGGCAACACGGACCTCCGACAATAAGCAAGGTATCGAATCAGGTTTGGCATGGAGGAGTAGAAGCATCGTGCTGACCGGTTCGTACACCGCGCCCGTGAGCCTCTAGTCGAAATAGTAAGTAAACGGGTATAACCGTAGTCACAATCTATAGGGACTAATATAGTCTAACAAAGGGTATGAAATCATCAATCAACAACACAAAGACTTAGTGATAATTTGTATATCGCAAACAAGAGTCATTATGCGGACCGATAGAATTTGCGAAAATGAATGAATTATAAACGAGATTTCGTTAAGAGAACGTAGAGATCGAGGGTCTCAATAAATAAAAAAATCACGAACCAAATACCGAATAGATTGGAGCGAAAACCTGTTCCGCAAGTCAGCGATCACAATGTAAGAACTTAGGCCACAAAATAAAAATTAGTTGTGTTTCAGCTAACAATACCAAGAAAAAATTAGTGATAGTAGGTAGAAATACAAGTTTTTATTTATTGTTGTAAATTTTTTTTCAATATAAGGCGACAACCTCATTACATTAACTAAACCCCACAGTAAACGTTCATCGTTACACCTACTGATTTCATAATGATTATTTATTTTATTATCAATTAACTTATGGAATTTCCTTATTGAATTTTAATACTTTGAAGTTTGTTTTGAGTACAAATCAATCAACATGCTTTTGACAAGTATAACTAAAAACCGGAAACCATGGACCTAGGAATATATTTTATCCAGAAAAGTATGGATTTTGTTTCTCAAAATTCAAATAGAATGTGTTAGGTCGGTGGCTATATTTAGGGGTCGAGTCGGGTTAGGGGGAAACTCACAACATGTTTATTTTTAGGCCTTATCTATATCAATTTTAACATACATTGGTACTCATTCTGCGGAGCGACACCGCAGTTCAACACTCTCTGACGTCACCTACTACCCGCTATTTCGACTCGTGCGGTCGGCAGTGAGCAGAGAACGGAGACCGCCGCGCGACCATTTCTGTGCACTTATGTGGTGGTCGGACATTGTGGATACCCCTTGAACTGAAATATACATAATGCCTGGTCTAGCACTTTTGTTATCGAAGGCTTCATCTTCAGTGCTTGTGTGTCAAATACTACATTACGAAAATCAATGTTTTCCGCCTTTGAATTTCAAGAAAATAATTTGTATAGTACATCGAACTATTATTATCATTTGTAGCACATTTGTTTCCAAATTAGACTATCTTTTTGTATTGCTGTACGAGATGATCACTGTTCGTTTCTTTGCCTTTACACTTAGTAAAAAATTAAATTTTGCACTTTTGATTGTTTTATTTTCCTGGAATGTAAAACGCAACTGATACGATGTCCAAGAAGATTTTCCTAGTTTGGATTTAAGGGTGATTCATAAAAAAAACCTGAATTAACCTATACTATATGTATTATTCTAACGAAATACAGATGGAACATTATAAATGCCACGAGTTAACACAACTAAAACCCCAAAGCCGTGTGTCATCAAAATGTTATCATAAATATTCCAAGTCTAGGGGGGTATTTAAGGAATAAAAATCCTTATTGAAATAGTTAGATTTATTGGTACCGATGACCCTCATTAGGGGTGGGCTTCATGACTTATGATCTTTACTTACGAGTTCTTCCGTTAAACCCTGTCAAGAAAGGGCACCATGGCTTACGCTCCATGACATCCTGTTCTCACCTCTGGATTCCAGGGGTCCGTGGTTTGCGTCACTCAATAGTTTGTATCCGTTTAGGACATCTGAATGATCAATATTTGGTTATCTCCACTTTTCATGCAATACTTTAACGAGATATTCATGACTCCTAAATATCAAATCAAGTGATCCCCCAAAAAGGGGAAAAAATCACTGAATAAAGCAATAGTCCACAAAGTTTCTTTTGTGGCATTGTCAACAAAAAATTAAGATGGCGAACAGTAATCTCGTATTCTAAAAAATAATATTGAATTTGATATCGGATAAACATGGCCCTGGACATTTTAATCTGTAACATTAGTAGAAGAAGAATCCAACCGGTTAAACCTGCTGTGATATCTATCCTTGATCAGGGCCTAGGTAATATATTCAAAGTTAGTATTTTAATCGGTATAAGAACACCTGGAGATGCATTCGATTAAAAAACAGGTTGCATTTGTAAAATCAATCGTTATACACTCGATTCAAATCGCTAAATTCGTCGTTGCTAAATACTGACTCTAAACGAGAACCTGAACCCATGTAGCATCAACTACGTCGAAGCTTGTTTTCTAATGTTTAAACAGAACACACCATAATATAAGCTTTTGCATATCGAATTGATTAATGAGACATAACACATATAGCAGGCGATATGAATATTTGGCAACTAGTTGTAATTTTGATTTTGTCAGAAAGTTCGTCGTTGCATTTTTCGTTAAAAAAAAATTAAGTATGAACGAGAAGTGAATGATTTATCACATAAGAATCAGTAATCAATGGGATTTTGTATACCCGTACCTTATCCCCCCCCCCTTACACCACCAATCTATCTCTATTCTAAGACATTTCGATTAACTGGATAATAGTCGAATCGACATATGAAGAATACAACTCAATCATACCCAGCCACACGTACAGAAACCAATAAAAACTAATGAAATAAGTAAAAACAACCCAACTAGGTTGAAATTTTCAGACTTTATTTTTCACAGTGGACTTTACAGATATGTAAATACTAATATTAATTTTGATATAATTATAGAAATTATAGTAAGCATGCATGACAATACAAGCATTACTCTACTTACAGCACGTATGCCATAAGCTTCCAATTCAAGGCATATCAAAAAAAAAAATTTTTTTATTTTACGTACAAAGAACACGTGTTTAAATCAAATGTTGTGGGTGTGGTGTTGTGTGTGTGGTGTCGTGTGGTGTGTGTGTGTGTGTTGTGTGGTGTGTGTGTGTGTGTGTGTGTGTGTGTGTTGTTGTGTGGTGTGTGTGTGTGTGTGTGTGCGTGGCGTGCGTCGTGCGTGCGTGCGTCGTGCGTGCGTGCGCGTGCGTGCGTGCGTCGCGTGCGTGCTGTAACGTGGCGTCAGCGGGTGCGTGCGTGCGTGCGTGCGGCGTGGCGTGCGTGAGTAGTTAACCCACATGGCTGGTTCAACTGAGTGCCTTCTATAATGCAAATGGAGGTCAGCAATGGCGTGCTTCTGAATTGGTCACGTTTCGGGGTCGATGGCTGGTTCATTCCTAGGACCCCCAGCAGGGGTCTTAGCCCTGGTTTGAGGTCCGTTTAATACACGGGCCGGATTTAGAGGTCGTTTATAAAGATTGGGCTATTGCCGTAAGTCTACTTTCGCTTTGGGAGTTCGTGGAAAAGCTATTCTGAAAATCCGGACTTGGAGAGCATTATGACGTACATGTAGCACTGTGGTTATCGATCGCATAAAATCAGTATTTCCTGTGTATTCCTCTGCATAATAAGACTAACTACCAGGTTTAGTTTAGCATGTTTATAAGCAACAAGAATATAAACAGTTTTACTAAGCTGTTAAACAGTATAAAACAGTTCAAGTTTTTTACCTTTCGGCTCATTCTTCTTCTTTTTAGGGCGGTTCTTAGTGGTGCGGGGGGATTCCACATCTCTAACGTTGTACTTCTCTTTCACAGCGGGTTTTGACGCCAGTACGGTGCCAATCATCTCATCGATTCCGCTTGTCTTCCGGACAGTCACGTCCCAGTGTCCAATTTCACCCGCACTTGTATGCAAGGAATCCCTTTGTTTTGGTTTTCTTCTGCTGGTTACGGCCGATTTCTTACTGGTCTCGATAATCTTTCTTACTGGTCTGTGGATAATCTGCTTTCTGGGCAATCCCGGCGAACCAATGTCCTGTTTTCCCGCAAGTGGTCAGCACGGGTTAGTAGCGAATCAGGAGTGTAGTCCTTCCTAGGGTTCCTAGATTTTTTTCCCGTCAGTTCTCCAGCTTTCTTCAGCAGGCGACTGTGGTATGATTCCAATCTCATTCTACAGCAACTTAATGCGTTAACAATGCCCGTCTGAGTGTCGTGGTAATATCGCAATCTTCTTTGTTCTGGCCGGAAGCTCGTTCTGGGGTTGTAGAGGGCCCCTCAGTTCATCCCGTGACATCTTGGTGACTTTCCGGAAAAAAAATCCCAAAGCAGGGCTTGTAAAGATCGATAGGTAAAACTCCTTCAGTCTGGCCTTTTCAGCTGCTGTGTCCATGTGCCTCTGTACCTCTGTCTATCCTTTCTTCGCTCAAGACAATCTTGTTGGGCATTCCGTCTTTTCTGTACTTGTTATGCATATATACATTACAGTTATCATAATTTTGAATCATTGTATGCATGAGTGCTTTTATAGGGCAACGCGCTTACATTTGCCACTCGCCAATCTCTTGGTGAAGTGTCTCGCTGTATTCCATACTTATGTATCCATGTCTTTGTCAAAATTGGTACAGACCTTTAGATCGTTGTGCTAACTCATTTGTCAAATAATACCGAGACATCTCACGAGCTTGGCGTTTTATAATACTCTCAAGCCTTTATGAATTTTTTCCACATATCTGCTTGTTGAGACATTTCACATCAGTAACGTGGCAGAAGGCACAAATTGTTGGTAAATAATAAAACGGTACAACCACAGGTCAAATAATTATTCTGCCAAAGCATGATGTAATGCAAAAGTGGATTTGATTACTCTAAGCTGATAAATTAGCTACTGCTGTCAAAATGCTCTCGAGTTAGGTTCCCTTGGAGAGACATCCTAGATGTAAAGGCCTATCGATATCTGCCTGTCTCGCCTATCGGCCTCTCTCGCGCAGAGAGCTGATTCAGGAGAGAAAAAGTATCACCTGATGAGACAAGATGTCAGTATTGAATATCTAGTCCCACGAGTAGTCAATTTTCATTGGCAGTTCTCAATTTTCGTAGATCAAATAAGAAGTGGGATAAATTTTATGTTACGAACATAACTTCATGAAAACAAATTTACATATAAGAAAATTGAGAGAAAATTATAATAAGTGCAAATTCCAGTGAGCGGAATAAAAGCTGTACATAAGACAATAATCCATTCCCCAGAAAGATGTGTTTGGCTGTCACTAGAGGAACGCCCTTAATGTTAGCCTACCTTCCACACACCCAGTGACGTGATTGAGCTGGGTCCCCGCTTAATCAACACGCTAGTCCCTTCTTTGGTCGAGTTTCTATCGTTGTAAATTTGTTCGATTCCAATACCTAATTTATCCAGTAAATCATATTATAACATTTTACGAGCAGGCCCATCTGAATTTTGGCTGTCGTAGTTACGTCTGATTCATTCATGTACTATTAATCACACACTTACCATAACACATATCATTTTGTTTTCCATTTAGTTTCACACTTGCGTAGTGGTTGCGTACCATAAGATGCACAGTCCTTACGTATATTGTTACCATACTGTATAGTTAATCGCTAATTACGTATTTGCGTACCATTAATCACACTTACGTATTTTGCGTACCATTACTCACACGTACTCATTTTCGTTGTCATCCACATCACCTACGTATTTTGCCGCAATCCATTACAACACACTGATGTATTTTTGCGTACCACTTATCAGCACGTTACGTATTTTGCGTACCAGTAACCCACACGTACGTATTTTGCGTACCCAAGTCAATCCACCGTACATGATGTATTTTGCGTACTATCTCAATCCACTTACGTATTTTTGTGTACCATTAATCACACTTACCAATAATTGTGGCGTACCATCTATCCACACCTTACGTATATTTGTTGTATCACATCTCATTAGAGTGCTCCGCAATTACGTATTTTGCGCTACCATTAAAATCAACATCGTACTGTATTTGCGTTACATTAATCGCACGTACGGTATTTTTGAGCGTACCATTTTAATTCACATCTCTTACGTATTTGTGTACCATAATCACATCCTCTACGTATTGTGGCATTAACCATTGGAATCACGACCTTACGTATATTGTGTAACCCTATATTTCAATCGGCAAGACATGTCCGTATTGTGTGCAGTAAGCGATGAACTCACACTTACGTAATTTTTGCGAGAAGTTTTATATCACATCCTACTCTACTTTTGTGTAACAGTGCTAAACTCACATCGACATCATTCTGCGATTCATTAATCACACTATATCATATTAGTGGCGAAACACCATGAAATCACAACGTCGTAGAGATCATTTCTGCGTACCATTAATTCACACGCTAACGTATTTTTGCGTACATTAATCACCCTTACGTATTTTGTTTGTACCATAATCACACTTATCGGTCATAATTAATTGGTGTACCTATTATCACACGTACGGTGGTATATTTGTGTAGCATTTAATCCAATTACGTATATCTAGCTGCGTACCATTAATCAACACTTACGTATTTTTGCGTCACCAGTTAGCACATCAGTACGTATTTTTGCGTACCATTTATCACACCTTAACTAATTTTGTGTACCATTAGATCACAGTATTTTGTGTACCATTAATCACACTTACGTGTATTTGTGTACCATTAATCGCACTTACGTATTTTGCGTCTGCCCATCCACTTTTGGGACTCCACATCTTGCCTTCCCCCATCATGCCCAATGCCAAGTGTGCTAATGGCGCCAAATCTCCACTTGCACCAACGGTTCCTTTTTCTGGTACCCATGGCAAGCAGTTAGCTGACATAACGAAACGTGTAACAGCAGTCGATCAACTGTATTTTAGATTATGCATGTTCATCTTTGATTACCATCATATTCAAGTCCAATATAATTAGGGCTGGAGTATGCTTATTTGCTTGTTCGATAGAGCTGAAGAAAGAATTATTTTACCATTAAAAGCCGCCATGTATTTCTTTAGGGTTTCCATGGAGATTCCGCTGTATCCTTTAGCTAAGACGTTGATGCGTAACGCGAGCAGCATTCGCGTTCTCTCGGGGGACAGTGGTGGTCCAACGCCTTTACAAAAATATTTTCAAATTTACATGTACTTTTAGATACGAGGATAAGAAAAAAAAAAGAAAGAAAGAAAAGAAAAAAAAGCGTCGGTGGATGGAGAAGAAATAGATATACCTGCCGAATGGGAACGTATCAAATTTTCCTGGAGTTCTCTGAGAAAGAAAAACAAGTGTAAAATATTACAAAATAACGGAATAGTAATTAACAGAATCAAAATATTTAAAGTCTATACTTGAATAATAAAGAAGAATACCGGTATTTACATTAGTTTGCTCTTCTCAATCGTCCTTCTGGCAAATTTTCCGAAGCCGGTTGTTATCCCATAAACAACTGAAAGGAACAACAGAATCAAAGTACACTGCAGAGATCAAATAGGGTCATGTCGTTTTATTTGACAACCGATGCATATTACCGCGGTATAGCAGAAATATGCCACTATACAAAAAGAAATTGATGTTGTTATATTTCTTTTTGATTATTTCATAGTACCTTTGTTGCTGTTTACAATGTCGTCCAAAAGCTGTCTGGCTTTGTTTACTTTCTGCTCGGCTTCCAGTGTCAACTTAAATAAAACATATTTCGTGTTACTTTCGATTGTGCCACAGTACATGTATTTTACATTAAACTTTGCACGTGATAGAAACATAACCTTTAAAGGAATATTATCTGGCATATCTGCTTCATATTTGGATATTTTACTTTTATTTAAAATTTGTCTTCAATGATGGCATGAATCCTTCTTTGGCAAGAGTTTTATATAAGCGCAAAATGAAAAACAAAATTACAAACACCATCGAATTTACAGATAATTTACGGGATATTAGGATAGTAATGATTAATTTTTTTCTTCTGCATAATGAATTAAGGAGGTGGGGCGGTTCACTAGTAATATGGGTGCAAATGTGAAGCAAACACAATTTTGATTTTAGTCTTGCATCCTCAACTAAACGTGTACATTATACAATTATTGCTGTTTTTGAGGTCAATACGATGATTTAGACGCATGAGAAGTGCAATACTTCACCGGAGGCGGAAGGGCGAGGTGAATATTTTACTTCGAAAGTGTTAAATCATTGTTATTGACCGATAAAGCAGCAATATTTTTTTTTATTATATGATTAAATGATTTAAAAAAAAAAAATCACTTCAAGATTGTTCTTTGCTTAACTGTAAGAAGGTGAATCGTTCGATCGCGGCAAGTTGGCTGAGATCCAAAAAGTCAATAAATTTAAATATTCACCTGGAGGGTCACGTGGGGTGAATATTGGGAATTATTGACTTCTACTTTGTTGGATCCAGAGCCAATCAGAGAGCTAGGTAAGTATCAATTATATAATAAATTGGTACCGTATATTATTTATACATATATCCACACGCATACAGAAGTCATATACAGATAACTAGATTGATAGCTGCAAATGACAAAAAAATCATTAGAAATTAAGCAATATGAAAACCGACTGTAAATATTATACTAGATCACCCTTTTGTAGTTAAAAAGTAGGACTTGATTACGTGTCTGTAGGATTTCCCATTCACATAGATATGTTGACCTCGATTACGTGCAGCCCACTTTTACGTATATGATACACTAGTTAAATAAACCTATTCCTAATGCATTTCCCTACCTTTATCAGGTAATGACCTTTGCCTAGTCTGAGAAGATCATCTGTAGATAAACTGTTACCATCCAAAGAAATGTACTGCAATAAAAAGCGGAACAGACAGTTAAACCTGGACATTCCGACATGTTTTGGATGTGCTGGATTATAGGATTTCCCAGTGTAACAAAATCCGGGTTATACTATACAGACAAACGGTTGTACAGGTAGTGGATCATACTAGTTGTAATTAGTCGTTCCCAACAGTGGTTGTGTTGATGGTTCCTGAATTTGAACATCGTATGAATTTCGTGAGGGTGAATTTTGGCGATTTCATCTAAGGTTGTGATTCGATAAATTCGTGATGGATTCCAATTCCCAGGAACACCCTCCCCCTCTTTTTCTCCCCTTTCTGGATCCGTCATTTCGATAATTCGTGATGGTACATGTACATGTATATTTTTTGTAGAATCTTTTGCTACAGTATAACTTGAAAACACACTTTTACTCACTACCTACTCTATGGATTTACTAGTGATAACCAATTTGTGACTCTTTTTAACATCTCCAAAATAAATGACAGTGTAATGTACCATAGGAGCGGATCTACTAATTTAGATAGACAATCCGCAATTCTGTTTAACATCTCCAAAATAAATGACTGTGTAACATACTACAGGACAGGATCCAGGAATCTTATGAATGGGGGTTCTACCATTAAAATACTACTNTGTAACATACTACAGGACAGGATCCAGGAATTTTATGATTGGGGTTCTACCATTAAAATACTACAGTAGTTTTCAAGGGAGGGGAGGGGGACTCCTCTGGATCCGCCACTATAATACTACTATTTCGGGTAAATGTAGTTATCGGCATATAGATTCATGAACAGTTGCACGTGTAACGAATGTATAGATTGCTCTCTTGTATAACTTATACCATATATACATTAACTTGACACATCCTACTGAAATTACACATAAAGCAAAAACAAAAACAAAACAAACCAATGTGTTTGTGAAACACTGATGCCTCCGGATTCCACATGCCAGTGGAAAGGGCTTGCCAAAAGGATTACGCATGTGAAATTTGAAAAGTCTATCACTTACCATTCAAAAGGTATGGTCAATGTTAAAAGTTTTTGAAAAGTAGGTCAAACTTCAAGATCAGGAGGTCAATGAAATTTTGTACCAGTAGAATTTTGTTGTTGTTGAGAGAGATATGTATAATTCTCCATTAAACAGACCGAGTAAGATCTCTTTTTCTGTTGCCGTCCATCCGGTTCAGCACTTTGTTTTGGCACTCAATAACTTGCATTTACTGTTTCATTGAGAAGATTTTGCATGAATTGAGACAACTTTGATTTATCGTTGTCCTTCCCAAGATTAATGAAATTTTCGAATTTTTTTTTTTGAAGAAAATAGGCGCTTCCCATGCCACGCGATAGTTAAATCCGAAAGCTAATGAATCGGTATTAGAAAAGATTAGGCCTAGATCCTTTATTTTGAGTTCCAGAGAGAAAAAAGAAACCAAAAAAAAAGAAATAGGTATACACATGTATGTACCAATTTTGCCGATTCGACTCCGACCAGTGATAGAGCAACCGTGATGGATGTGTTCTTTGAAGGGCCTTTTTTGACTTATCAGTTTTCTGGCTTTTGAAAGATTTGTGTTAAAGCTATTTTGTTAACATTTTCTGTCTTAGATGTCCATGTGTTTGGCATAGAAACGTGTAACATGACTGCCTCTTTACTGGCTGATTGAGTCTTATGTCTCCAACATTATTTATAAAAAGTTTTTCTGCGAAATTTTAAGCGTAATGCTTCTTAAAAAAAAATATTCAATGTCTTTTTGCATACAGCTTACTGTTACATTTGATATTTAATACATAAAAAAGATATACATATTTGATTTGACTTTGGTGTACTTTTGGGTCTACACCGTACGTCTCAGTCTCGCACACCCCTCACAAACGCCACACCATACACCATACAGGAGAGAAGGGGGAGTCCAAGTTAAAGATTTTTTTTTTAATACTTAGTTTGTGAATAACCACAGCTTGGATGACATTTGTCTTCTTTAGGACTGTTGTTTTGGTTCTCGACTTGTTGACATGACACAGCTCACAAACGGACTTAGCAGACATTTCATTTGCATTAATTTATTATGCACAAATATAACCAATGGGATGCAAAGCTTGTGCTAAAATCCTTATACAATACCGTATGTCGTGCAAATCTTGTTTGTTTTACTTCTATATTACTGATTAGTACTTTTAGTGAGAATTAAAGGATAAGGACAAGGCCAGGGGTTCTAATGGCCAAATACTTGATACACTCTGTAGTACTGAGTATTCTTTGATCGTTAGCGATTCTAGCCTACTGACACAATTTGTCTTGACCCCAGACCAAAATTAAGTTAAGATTTGACATTACAGACGTATGTAATTTCGAAAGGAAATAAGGGTAATTCCCTGTAGTTTCTTTTCTAAACACTCATTTGGTTTGTTGACTTTGAACAGGGCAGTGTGAACCGTACATGTACTTACATTTAACTGCGCCTGACGGCTTAGGCTGTCTGGATCCACTATGTCTGTCTGTCTGCTATAAGTTGCTACATTGTATTTGGGCAGTTGGTGCAAGATCGCATTGACAAAAGTATCTAATTCTTGTCAGAATATACATGTATCATCTTTGCACTGTTAAGAATCCCTGCGATGAAAAGTATCTAATTTTTGTCAAGAATAACCTGTTGCATAGTTAATTAAGGATCCCCAGACCATTTCGTTCGTCCGTATTTCATGCAAAGATTACGACGATTCGCAAGACTAATTTGAAAGCTTCTATACCACTATTAAAATAGAGAAAAAGAACTTTAAGTAGATTCTCTACACCGCATAATGGCTGACTTCCGTTTAAAACATGGATGAAAATGTCAATATACAGGGTTACATGTATATGAACTTGATCTCAATTCAATTCACGATTAAAATGCCTAGCTGAGTAGGTTAGAATTTGAATTGTTTATTTTTTCAAAAATATTGTTTAACATACACTTTGTTCATCCACATCAAAATTTCTCTGGCGATAGCATTCCACCTTAAAAAGTAAATGGATATAAAAAGTTATTGGCACTATGAATTTTATTCATCGAGGACTTGTAAATGAATGCTAATGCCCGATTAAGGAGTACCAATTATTCCACGTCTTTATCAGTTGATCGCGTCCTATCAATGTGAACTAACCCATGGTGGTCGCTTTGATAGCCCCATTTGTCTGCAACTCTGCGGATCTAAGGACTGCAATCAGAATTCTCTTTTGGTTTTGTAAGAAACACGTGCAAGTTGATGAAGCTCTCCAGTGCGCGTCCGAGGTGAACTGGTTCGGCGTTCCCTGTAAGGGGCACCGAGAAAGGTTAGCATGGCTCGGGGAGAGTCATGGAGACGATATTATAAGTCTAAGGCAGGGGTTGGGGCATGCTCAGGAAAAAGTATAACGAGGTCAGGGAAAAGCGTAAGGGGCCGCCATCTTGCGATCCTGAGGACGCAATTAGAAGATGTCCTGACGAAAATGATTTCGTTTCACCGTTGGTAAGCTGCGCAAATGATTCGAAAAAACTATTTCAGATCTTAATAAAATAGAATTAATTCTACAAGTGCAACTTATACAAAGTAGATTATTATTACCTTTTCCCTTTTGATGGTCACTGTTTTTGTTCACTCCATGGCAGTTATGCAATATTAAGTTCATCGTGCAATGTCCTGTTTATCCTGTTTATTTTTAGTACTGGACAGTGCAATTCTAGTCCGGTGACCGGACCAGCCGAACCAGTGTATGAGAAGAAAAAAATGTATCCTTGCCACGAATCCCGGTGTAAAACTCCCCAACTAACTGATCACATACAATTAACGTCCCCACTAAAAGACGTAGATGCTACACACAGGATGTTTGCGATAAATTCTTTTTCATCCAAGATCTCAAAGGAAAGTCACACAGATTCTAAATCATGCAAGTATAATGAAGTAATTTTTCCTAGAAAGAATTTTCCCCTCAAATAGTTCATGGTTACCAAAGTGTTTATCATAAAAATCGTGATATGTTGATATATTGTACCATTTGCACATACGATATGATGCCAGAAAGTCTTGACGGCTCTCTGCACTATATTATGTGATATTTGATTTTCAATTTAAGAATACAGATCCTTTTTTATATAAAGATTATCCCCAAATGGTTCTTCTACAGCCCAGAGCTATGACTTTTGTAACACTAGGCATGAAAATTACGAAATGTATTTTCAAAATTAAGGATTAGTTCCTCCCTCAGGCATAGCTCAATCTGATCCTTCGAAGTATTTGGCTCCAGTCTTTGACACTTCAGATTAACGATTTTTTTTTTTAATTACAGTTTCGGATTTCCAACATTTCGGTTGAGCATCACTGAAGAGACATAATTTGGCGAGAATGCGGCATTTGGTGCATCAAAAATTTTGGTTACCGATATAACATTAACATATGTACCGTGTAGCATTTTAAATTCCTGACAACGAAAGCGCCAAGACTAGCGTGGAAATCTGCTGATGAGGTAAAATAATTGACAATTTTCGTATTAATTCATGTTATTTAGGGTGATATTTTTATGCCGATTCAAGGGCATATAGTATTCGGTCTGTCCGTTTGGTCTGTCTGTTTGTCCGCAGGAAAACTTTAAAATTGGCCATAACTTTGAATGGAAGAGATTGGGATTTCATATTTTCACATGTGGATTCCGGGTATGGACAAGTCCTTTCTACTGGTACACTTTTTTTTTTTATTCTCCTGGCCTTCACCTTGAAGTTTGACCTACTTTTTCAAAAAACTATACATTGACCATAATTTTTGGAATGGCAGTGATAGGACTGTCATTTTCACATGTGTATTTCTTATTGACAAACGCTTTCTTACT